>JBBPDI010000023.1:9416843-9427664 GCA_037974545.1 Cucumis variabilis
CCGAGCGAGTCTTTGCCTTTGGTTCACCATCTGCACCTGAAAACAGGGTCCGTAAGAATCGGAAGGTGACGGCTCCGATGAAATCTCGATGAGGTTTTCTCAACAAACGGCGTGACGGCGAGGTTTATGCGAACGGGTATAAAGTAAAAACTACATGTCGGTTTCTTCTCATTCAAAATTGGGCTGACTCATAAATGAAGGCCCAAGTACAAGTACAAGTCTAATTAAGTTTCAAATCTGAGATTTTATAAACAAGAGAACCGTGAGAATTACAAAATATTAAATAGCAAATCTCCAAAATCATTGGATACAAAAAAAAAATTTACTTTTTTTAATCAATTATATCTCCACAATTTGTTTGTTTCTTGACAGATAAATTGTATTTGTATACTTTAAAAAAATGAGTCAGAATATCACATGTGACGCATACACTGTTTTGTACATAAGTTCACTTTTGGAAAATCTTATGATATTTTTGGACAGGACATGATTGCACAAACATCTCCTAAATATATGGTTGTAATTTATATTAAACTTTTAGATTATTAACATTTTAATCAATTAATTAATAATTTATTTCAATAATTTTTAATATATATATATATATTAATAACATATGAATTTAAAACATTCTTCATATTCTTACAATAATGGTTAAGATAATTTCAACAATTTACGTTTCATTATATTTCATAATATTTATTATATAATACATAATACATATTTTTCCTATTCTAATAACAATTCGAAGTTAGATTTTCACTAAAATCATCGATTTGAATTCGTTAAATGATCTTATCCCTCAAATAATGGCAAACATAAATTTAACTTATTTGGATTATTTATATTCCAAAATATTTTTAAAATAGTTGAATTTAAAATTTGAATTTAAATACTTCCAAAAATCGTATTGTTATAACAATTTTAATTTCAAATTTTATCATTCTCTAAAATCGTGCTAATTAGATTTTTCACTTATTTTATTAAAAAATGTATCCTCTCTGCTAATTGGTTGATATCCCTGAAATAGTAGCGAATATTGATTAATGTGGTTAATGAGTTCAGTCAAGTAATCTCAGATTGTTGTAGCTTCTGATCTGTAAGTCTATTAGGTCGTCTTCCTAGCTCGTAAAGGATTTTGAGATTTATTTATATTGTTGGTTGTAATTTGAATTGTTCAAATTTACTTTGGGAATTAGTATAATGTATAGTGATACATTATAATATAAAGTTTATCAAACTTTATTGTATAAATTTAATATTGAATATGATTCAAAATTAATTTATGAGAGATAAAATATTTGAATGAGTTCAAATATTAATTGAATGTAAATTGGATACATATTAAAATTATTGGTTATGAGAGAACTTATATTTGAATATGATTCAAATTTAACTTAGGTTAAATATAAGATATTTAATTTAGTTATTAATTAATTGGAGAATTAATTAATAGTTTAGTTTAATATTATTTAATTAAATTAATATAAAATTATAAGATATTTGAGAGATATTCATTAAATAAGATTTAAATGAAATATTAATTAAATATAATTTAATTAATTATTAACTAATTGATTAATGATTAATTAATTAGTTGATTGAAATTTTTTATTAATTTAATATTTTTTAAATTAATAGAATTTCATAATTCTCTCCTACTCCACGAAGAAAGAGAGTTATAAATATGTAGACGAAAAACACTTTTTCTTAACCAAAACAAACCTAATAGTTTTTCTTTTTTGCAAAAGAGTTTCTCTAAAAAAATCTCTAAACTTTTTTCCATCCCAATTGGTTCCCACAAACCAATCTCATCCTAGAGGATAAGAAGGTCTCCGACAAGTGATGCCCCAATTTGGAAATTTATTTTGTAGATTCAGATACATCAAACAAGTTTTTCTTTCTCTAATTTATAGTTAGAAAGCATGTTTAGCCTTTAAGTCTTAATAGGAAAATTTGTTTATATATTTTGCCAATGTATTACTATTTTAGGATTCCTAAATTAAATTGAGAAATAGTTCTATAAAATCTTTTGCTGCCATGGCTTTTATCTGTTCAGGTTTTGCATAAGGTTGAGTGTAGTTGTTTAATTTTTGTTTGGTCTATAAGTAAAGTTTGTAATCAATGACATTTAGCCATGACTACCTGTTAAAAGTATAAGAAGTTGTTAAAGTTTGATTCTCTTAGTTTCCACTGCATAAATTTTAATTTACTTAAGTTATTTATCATTGTAAAAGATCAATAGACCGGGTCAATTGGTGTTGTTTAGAAGGGGAGCAATATCGGTTGACTTAACGCTACGTTTCGAGACGAACAAGCAGGTGCTCGGGACGGGGTGTGACATCATTCTCCCATCAAATGTAAAATGTTCAGTTGGTCAACCAAAGAAGATTAGAATTCCTTCTGAAATGAAGTTCAAGAGACGTGTTAAATGTAGCTGTTATGGACATGTTGACCATAATCGAAAGAGATGCAAGCTTTCCTTATTGAACTAGTTTTTCCTTCTTATTATTAGACTTTTTTTTATATTATTTCAGACTTTTATTTAAAATATTCATATTCCAGTTTTTACATGGAATATATGAAAAACAATACAAAATGAAAGAAAGAATTGACAGAGAGAGAGATCGGGATGACAAAATTTTTAAACAAAACTACCAAAAGAAAAATAATTAAGGGATAATTTTGATTATAACATTATCATAATAGAATTAATCACTTACCATATTTAGATATGATATCTAATAAATACAAATCTTAATCATGGTCCATTTTCTTTTCTTTTTCTATTTTTTTAATACATTATTAATAATAAAGATGGATAAATTGGTCGTTTGGGTCCTATATTTGTGTAAAATATTAGCCCATTTAGTACATTTTTGAAAAAATTGAAAATTTTGGATCCATCCTAAAATTTTGGATGAAGAATAGAAATTGATTTAAAAAGAAAATATTATACTCGAAGTTTGATAGTGGTGAACCGCCACTGTTGGTGGAAATGAAGGTCGATTGTTGTACTGATGTTGTGGAGTAAGAAATTCTTTGAAATTCTCAATACCCTTTTGCCATTTCTTCATCTTCTTCTTGTTCTTCTTGTTCCTCTTTGTTTCTGTCATTAATGGCGAAACATAGAATTGATGCAGAGGCGAAAACGACTGAAGAAGGTTTCAATCGGTTGAAGAGCAAGTTTTTGTTTGGTTTAAATGTTCTGTCTTATTCCCGTGCCTCATATTCTTCCTCTCTTTCAGGGCAATCTGTTCCTCTGCAAATGAAACCTAAAAGAAAATATCGTCATTGAGCCATAATTACAATTCTAAAATTTAAATTCTAATTCTAATTAAAAATATATATTATATATTATTTAATAAATTGTTTAAAATATAAAAATGTTGAATTTATATTTGACATTATTTTAGGGAAAGGATCTAAAATTTAAATTTAAATTGTTATTGAAAATATATATTATGTAATATTTAATAAATTGTTTAAAATATAACAAAGCTGAAAAAATCTTGTATATATTTTTGTCATTATTATAGGGGAGGTTGTTGCAATCTTGTCTAGTAGATCAAGTTAAGATTTACCAAATTTGAATGTTGTTTGCAAAATACATTGTCTTCGTGCTATTTCCAATATCATATCTCATTTTTTGAGCTATTCAAATACACTATATTTGGAATATATAGATTATCCTATGCCAAGGCGAATGATATTATATCTTGATGACCAAATTTTTTACCTTTTTGTGTGTGTCTCAAATTTGTCATCATTCATACTTGACATATACTATGTTTGAGAAATCTTTATTCTATTGGTTATTATAAAGTTTGTTTAGTTAAACCGTTGTGATTATGATTCAATGACACTATTTAGAACATCGATCTTATTGTTGATTTTGTAACAAATCCACCATAATGTTAAGTTTTTTGGATTGGAAAAGTTTATGATTTTATGAGCAAATAAATTTAATATTTGAATATGTGATTGTGATATAGAACCAATAGTGTATCACATTATTTAAAAGCATAAATTACAATATAATTGTGTTAGCAACATATGTTATACAGTCTATCAAATAGTGTGGAACTAATCTGAAAAGAATAATATTGTCGTGCACTATGTATAAATGAGATATATATATTTTTGGTTATGAACAAATTAGATATGTTTGTTATCATCAGTGACTTGTAACTTCTAACAACTGTGTATTTGAATTGTAGAGAATTTATGGTTTAAGTACTTTATTGATCAAATAAGTAATGTGTGTGTAAATTATATTGTATCTGACGTACTGAACCTACTGATGTGAATTTTAATTACGATAAAATTTTTAATTCAAGTTGTTATTAATAATAAGTATTTTGGAGATATTTAAATTCAAATTTTAAATTCAAGTTTTCTATAAATATTTTAAAATATAAATAATTTGAAAATGTTACAAAAATGCTAAATAATAATATGTTGGTTTAAAATTAGGGTTCCGACAAAAACAGTAACATACAAAATAAAAAATCTAATTAAAGTAAATATGAATATTAACATAATTAAAAAACACAATATGAAAAAATAATTATTCAATATAATAGGCACAATTTAACTTTCTTAATAAAAATCAGCCAAAATAAGTATATAATCACAATTATTACAATTGTAGGGATGATAAAATTTTGTTTTAAAATTATTATTAACCATACGTAATATGTATTATCTGATGATTTTTTTTAAATAACTTGAAATATAAATAATACGAAAATGCTTAATTTGTATATGTTTGCCATTATTTTAGGGATATGATGTACTATTTGAAATCAAAATATTATGAAATATAATGACTCATGAACAGTTGAATGTCATCCTATGCTCTAATCACAAATGAAAACAAAATTGAAAACGTTGTAAAAACACTTTTTGTCGACAAATTATGATCAAACAATTAAATGTGACTTGCATACAAAAAAAATAATAAATGTAACATAAACTTAAATATCTTAGATTAAAATAGTATTTCTAAAATTTATTCAATTTTCATTTCTATATTTATAATAAATTTCAAATTTAGTAAATACAATATGAGAATATATTTTCAAAATTTATAACAAAGACATTAATAAATAACAAAATATTCTTAAAAATCAACAATGAGTTAACCATTAAAAAAGATTAATTTATACGGAAACAAAGATCGAATTTGCAAGAAAAATTGTAAAAATACAAATGTGAGTTAAATTAAAAAAGCTATACAATGTATATATATAAAAGAGTACCTATTGTTGCTTGGAGGGAGAAAGCCATGACAAGAGCCAGAATTGCAAGCTTGTTGATGCAAAATTCAGAAGTACTCATTTTGGCAAAGATTGGGGAAAGATTTAAGGACACCAAGAAAACAAAAACTTTAAGTATGGAGTTCTTGAAATGCTATTTATGAGCCATGGGGGCTTTTATGGATCTTTGTTTGCATATGGGACTATACATGTTGGCTGAAAAGTGAGAACGTTAAACAACCTTTAGCTATATCACAAGTATTTAACTACAGGAATAATAGAGTACACGGAAAATAAATAACACAGTGCGCTTTGGTAACCCAGTTTGGCAAGTACGGCCTACATATGAGCAACTTTTTTGCTCAGATAAGAAATATTATTGAAATTCATCAATAGTAACTTATTTCACTAGTTACATAAGATAATTATAACCATAACTAAAAATAAACTCAGGCTCCCCCTGAAGGTAATCATAATCTCTTCTAAGACAAGTCCAGGCTCCCCCTGACTTTCTGAATCGATCCCTCAATTCAATTCTTTTGTGTATATTTCTTATCTTCTCAAAGTTTACAACACCACAAGAAGCCTTCAATATCAAACTAAATACAAAATAGCCATTAAACATTCACCTTTACTGACTTCCCTTTACGTGCTTCTTCAGATATGTTAACTTTCAATTTCTTTGTCAAGTCACAAACCCATCAAAAATCACATATATAAATTCTCCTGAAATATTTTATGCAGATCACATTTTCCATATAAAAAGGAAACAAACTTATACCAAGATTCTTAGATATGAGGAATGGTTGGTATTTTAAAAAAATATGATTTCATAAAAAGAATAATTTATTTGACAAAAATATCCTAACAAACTCCCCATTTTTGCCAAATATGATGAAACTCTTTTTATGATCAATCAGAGTCACAACAGTAGTACCAGGCAACGAAAGTAACTACACATCCCAGGATACACACAACAAAATATGCAACCAACCCAGATCATTAGCCACAATCAGAAGTCAACCATAAAGTCAAGCCAGAAGTCAACCATAAAGTCAAGCCAGAAGTCACACACTGTGGTAGTTAACTCATTCATTCATTATCAGTAACGGAACACAGGATATACACACAACACAACAGTCTATTAACCAAAAAATAACATCCCAAAAGAAATCAACATCAGAAATTCAGTAAAAGTCAGAAGTAGTCAAACAAAATTTTCATCCCAACCAAAACAACAATAGTTATCCAACTGTCAATTGTCTCCCCCTTTAAGCAAAAAAAAAAAAAAGAATTTACGAAGATGACGGAGTAGCACTCCAAGAGGAGGAAGCAAGTGACTTCAAATAACGAATTAGAGCATTAATTTCCACTTTTCTATCCGTAAGCAAAGAAATCGATGTGCTCAATGCCCGAGATTCAGCAGATAGAAGGTTCAAAACACGTGAAATGTCACCAGCAGCTATACCAGTACCCACAGAAGAGCTAGGAACATCAGTCGTAAAGGGGTTAGCAGAGCGGTTGGAGTGACCAGTGTACTTAATATCCGACACATGTGAGCCTTGAAACAATTTATAGCTCCGCGAAATCGTTTGAGGGCATGGGCCAGGAGCATTAGAGTCACTTAGAATATCAAAATGCAAATGGATAATCAGACTGGAGAAGAACCGAGACAAAGCAATCAGAATCTTGACCCCAAAGGTACCAACATGATGGAGAAGTTGATTGTAGATGAACAACCCAGCATCAATTGTAGACCTTGTTCCAATCTGAAATAAGAACGTAGCTAAAGCCACTAATACACTGGAGGCATGGGACGAAGGAAACCAATTTGCAATGCCAATCTTGTGGAGAATTGCGTATTTGACACTCAAGGAGGCAACAAGGATACCCGTCATAGGCCACACAATAAGGGAACCTTATGTCAATACAAAAGTCAGGGTACAGTAGATAGTTGGGTCAGATCAGAAGCCAACGATGTTGAGAGACCAAGAAACATATTAATCACTGAGGGGGAAATTACAATTCGATGACCACGCACATGAGCAGACTGATAATTAGTGTTACTCGAATCATCAAAGTCTAAAGGAAAATTGGCAATGACTTTCCGAATAAGTCTGGGATAAAATGGCCCAACATTCAAGATTGTGCGAGAGAGCCCAGAGCGATTAATCAATTCCATGATAGCCACACAGGACTGATGCTTATCAGACACATTTACTTCATCAGCCAGACGTCGTTGAACAACATACTTCCAGCGCTGAGCATTTTCCTCATGATTGAACAATATACCATCAATGGAAATGAAGGGAATGTTGCGTGGAAGACGTCGTCTGCTAGTCTTGATGGTAACACCCTGAGGTTGTGGTAAATTGGTAGAATGAGGAGGTGACTGATGAACGGATTCTCTGTAGTAGGAGGAGGGGTACACACTCCATGGATGGGGAAGGATCAATCAGCTCAGGTGGATTAGCATGTGGAGCAGGAACAAGTGGAACTTGCTCAGAGGGAGGAGATGAGGTCTGTTATGTCGGTAAAGTATCCGAGGAGCTACTAGTAGCATCAGAGGAACTCTGAGATGGCTCTTAAAGCACATATGCCTTTCCCTTTAAGGATGACGGGACATGGCCCTTGCCAGAACCAAACCTTGATCGCAACAACTCAGCCAAAGAAATACCATCTTGTGAATCTGACTCAGAAGATGAACCAGAAGCCACAGGGGATACACTTCTCAACATGTATATATGTTGAGCTATCAGAACTAATAGGGTGAGGAATTTTACCTCGATCAGTAAGACGAACATACGGATGATGTGAAGGCACACTCTTAACTCGTTTACTCTACATTCAAACCCCGTGCATGTTTGAATAGATGGTAGAATCACGAGAAGGGACAGAGGGTTGTTGGTAGTAGCCGCACCGAGTGCTCACCATTTTGATCAAGAAGAGATCAGGAAAAAGACGACGATTGATTCTTGAATCGTTAACCTTCCTCAAATACAAATAATTCCCGCCTAACTCCAAACTTATCAAATATAAAGTGGCTTACCAAGAACTACTACTGGGCCAAACACAACTGAGCTGGATTATACAGTAAAGAAGCCCAAACCAATAAAACATAAATAACAATTCAAGTCAGTGGGCGACAAACACCCAATTCAGCTCATAAGTGCTCAAAGGAAGTTGCGTCAAGAGGTTTTATGAAGATATCAGCTAGCTGAAGTGTAGACTGAACATGTGTGAGTGAAATAATTTTCCCTTCAACAAGATCATGAATAAAGTGATGGCAAATATCAATATGTTTGGTACGACTATGCTGAATCAGATTTTTTGAAGTGTCAATGTCACTCATATTGTCACAATAGAGTGTCATGGTTTCTTGAGATAAACCATACTCGCCTCTCATTTGCTTCATCCAGATAAGTTGAGATCATGCACTTCCAGCTGCAATATATTCAGCCTCAACCGTGGATAGAGAGACAAAGTTTTACTTTTTACTGAACCATGAAATCAAATTGTTGCCCAAGAAGAAACATCCACTGGACGTAGACTTCCTATCATCAGAACAACTAGCCCAATCAGCATCACAATATCTTACAAGAGATGAGTTTGTATCAAATGAGTAATAAATTTCATAATCATAAGTGCCACTGATGTATTTGATAATCCTTTTAGCAACTTGTAGATGAGAGTTACGGGGAGCAGATTGAAATTGAACACAAACTTCAACAACATAAGCAATATCAGGACGACTTGCTGTAAGATACAACAAACTCCCAATTATACTTCTGTATAATTTATGGTCTACAGCTTCTGTCATACAATCTTTGGTGAGTTTTACATGTGTAGCCGCTGAAGTGGTTTTGAATTGAGAATTCTCAAGACATAATTTTTTAATCATATTATGAGCAAACTTTGCTTGAGAAATAAAGATACCACTCTGATCTTGCTTGATTTGCAAGCCAAGAAAAAATGATAGTTCACCAACCTCATAATAGTAACAAAGCTAGTCACATTGTCATCAGAAAATCCACCGAAGATAATGTCATCTACATATATCTGAGCAACAATGATATCCTTACCCTTCCGATTGATGAATAAGGTTCTGTCTGAACCACCTCAAACATATCCCTGTTTTTGTAAATACTCAGTAAGTCTTTCATACCAGGCTCAAGGTGCCTGCTTGAGACTATACAGAGCTTTTTTCAGTTTGTATACATGTGGAAATGCTGGATCAATGAAGCCTTTGGGTTGAGCAACATATACTTCTTCATTCAAATACCCATTTAAGAATACACTTTTGACATCCATCTGATACAGCTTAATCTTTTGTATACAAGCAATAGTAAGTAACAAGCGTATAGCTTAAAGTCTAGCGACAGGAGCGAAGGTTTCATCAAAGTCAACTCCTTCGATCAGAGTATATCCTTGAGCAACTAGGCGTGCCTTATTACGAGTAACGAGTCCATGTTCATCAATTTTATTTTTAAAATCCATTTTGTCCTGATAATATTAACATTAGTTGGTTTGGGTACCAACGTCCAAACATTATTGCGTTGGAATTGAAGAAGTTATTCTTGCATTGCACTAATCCATAACTCATCCTCGAGAGCTTCTGTAACTGACCCCTGGTTCAATAAAGGAAGTATAACACACATTTGCAATTAGCTTTGGATAATCAAGACGATCTTTCTTTCTGGTTATAACCCCACTTCGTACATCCCCAATGATACAGCTTGGAGGATGATTCTTTGTCACATGAGATGGAGGACCTGACTGTTGCACTGGTAGTTCCCAAATGGACTCTCAGTTATTTATATCATTAGGAACATCAGGCATAGCATGAGAATCAGTATCTATAATTTGTAACGTACTAGTGGATAGTTCAATATTTCATATTTGTACATCATCATCTTAACCTATGAAAGAGATTGTCTCATCGTCATTTACAACAATATTAATAGTCTCCATTATTGATTGAGTCCTAGTGTTGAACACACGATAGACTCGACTGTTTGGTGAGTAACCCAGAAATATTCCTCTATCAGACTTGGTATCTAGTTTTCTATGGTACTCTCTATCAGCTAGAATGTAACAAACACTGCCAAAGATGTGGAAATACTTAACATTCGATTTTTTGCCTTTCCATAATTCATACAACGTCACAGTGGCTCCAGTACGAATTGTCACTTGATTATGAACGTGACAGGCAATATGCATTGCTTTAGCCCAAAATCGTAATGGTAGGTCTTTGGCATGTAGCATTACTCTGGTCATTTCTTATAGAGTCACTACTACAAAAACAGACTCTCTTGACGTTTTTAAATTGTCAAGAATCACTATTCTTGACGGTTTTAAAACCGTCCTTAAAGCCAACGTTAAGAAAGCCAAAGTTCTTGACGATTGATAAAAACGTCAAAAATAGTGAACATTGATGTTTTATAAACGTCAAGTATACAAATATTCATGGCAGTTAAAAATCGTCAAGAGTATAAGCGTTCATGACATTTAATAACCGTCAAGAAATTGATTGTTTATGATATTGAAAACCGTCAAGGAT
>JBBPDI010000023.1:9459612-9476496 GCA_037974545.1 Cucumis variabilis
GATATATATATATATATATATATATATATATATATATATATATATACTAATAGAAGTCTTTCAATGTCATTATCTGATTTAATTTAAAATTTTATAAATATTTTTGATAATAAGGCATTTTTTAAAAATAACAAAATAAATTAAAATATTTACAAGTTATAACAAAATTTTAAATTATATTAATGATAGCCACTGATTGATTTGTATCACTTTCTATCAATGTCACTGGTAGAAACATATGAGCTGCTATCAATGTCTATTATTGATATAATCTAAAAATTTTGTTATATATTAGTAAATATTTTGTCAAATTTACTATTTTTTATGATTCATCTTTAATAATTCTTTTAAATATTATTAATTACAATAAGAATTACAAACTTATGTACAAAAAAATTAATTTTTAAGCTTTATGAATGAATATATGTAAGTCGTGAAATGATAAAGAGGTAATTCAATCATTAAACATATTTTAATATTATATATATCGTTCTCTTGTGAATTTTTAACATTCAACGCCAAATAAAATTTTAATAAAATGATTGATAACCTTTAAAGGAAACAAATAAAAAATATATATATTATTTATAGTAATTCATGGTTCTATTTAAATGAAACAAAATTGGTAGCCACTAATTACGGGGCAAACTCAATTAAACTGAAAGCTGCCATGGGAGACATTTGAAACTTTATCTTAGACTTTTTAATTAAATTCATTTTGCTACATTTATTACCTTTTTATACTTTAATTGCATAACCTTAATTATGACTCATATCATATAAATATAAATAAATAATATATAGATATATAGATATATTAAACTTATTATATTGTTAAGGAACGATGATATAATTATGAATTACATCTCAACTAACCTAAACATAACTAAATAGATGGTTTGAATCTCTTATAAAAGAAAAAGAGGGAGATAAGAAGTAATATATCCAAATAGTAATGGTCAGACTCATACCTATATTATTTAGAAATGTAATCAATGAATTTAATAGCATTAATTATATTATATTTGAAAGAGCAATACTTAAGGCCATTGTTTATGCATTTCATTCTATTTCTTACATACACATAAAACATAAAATATTCACACCAAAAAAATAAAGAAAAGTTTGTTATGTAACAAACTATATGATTGGAAATTTTGATAGAATACACAAGAATAATTAAACATAACTTAAGAGAGGCATGTGTTTTTCTACTTTCTGCATTGGTCCGTGTTCAACAAATCGTAATGAAAATTGGTGTAATCAAAATGAATTATATTGATAGGATAAATCACAATCGGCTATATCACAAACATAATTGGTTTGCTTTGTATTGAATATACATAAAAGTATAAATCTGTTATCGTTACCGTTATCATTATTGCTAGACCCAATGGTCTTGGTAACTAAAGATAACAAGTCAAACTCATGATTTTCGTACCGTTATAGTAACAAATAGGTAATTAAAAATTGATGCTAGAATTCGTCAGGGTAAAATTTTATTATTTAAAAAGAAAAAAAAAGGTTAATGGAGAGGCGAACAAAAGCCCACTCGGTTCACTTCGTAAAAATTTTGGGTTTGGCCCTTGTCCGTCTAAGTACCATACCAGTCAAACCCGGCCCAAACAAAAGGTGTCTTTTTCCCAAACATTTATCCAATTAATTTTTGAAATATAGATCATATCCAATCAAATTCACACACACTCAAATTTTAATTAAAAAGGACGAATCCCATGAGTGATTACAACTTCGGTCATATTTGGAATTCTTATCCCAAATATTATTGAGTTAAACATACTATCCACTCAAACACTAATTCACACTAATTATTTCTCTATTGAGAGTTGAATTGTTGTTTTTTCTATAAAAAAAAAAGTGTATAGAAGAGATAAATGTGTTAGCCTAACAAAAGTCCTCATTTATATTTTTTGCAAAGATTAAAACTACAACTCTTGGTCATTTTCACTTTGCTTCTCTATCATTTCACACAAAAATAAATTATATATTCTTTTAAAATCCCATATGACATTTTTCTGTAATATAGTTGTATGTTCTTGGTTTCCATTCGCACTTAATTTTTTCTCATACAAAATGCAGTGACTGCAGGAAGACGTGAATGGAGATAATTGGTAGAGAACATGTTGTCTAATTCATTTGTATGCCTTAGACATATAAAATTTAAGGTCTTTTTTAGTTTTATTATGTCCAAAATAATTATAAAACATGTCTTTAACTATTCATAAAAACGTTTTTATTTGAAGGATATGAAGTTTTAAATTTGAAGGTAATCCAATTTGTATACCTAAATTAAAGGCATATAAGAGAGTGGATGAGATTAAACTGAACAAAAACATAAGGGATCAGATGGCTCTTTTGTAGATAGATATGATGATTAATCAGCTTATACAATTAAATAATACAATTCCAAACTTTCATTGCTTAACCAGAAAAAGAAAAAAGGAAAAACACTATATAGATGAAGGAAAGCAAGAAACACACATATATAATACATATATATATATAACAAGAAAACAATTCTTCCATACCTGGAGAAATTCATAAAAAATTAGCGTAACACTCGGATTAGAGGTAGCTACTGATGGAAGATTCCTAAGGGATCGCACGATCCAATAATCGATTGGCAATCGACTGCAACATATCATTGATAAGACAAGACAAACATTGGATCAATGCGATCCCTTTGGAACTCTCCACCTGCACCAAAGATTCATACTCTCAAACTATGGAAGAAGAAGAAAAAAAGAAGAGAACTTGTTAGATTATATATATGTATGTATCAGAAATTAAACTTAGCTTGTCTTAATTAGCATAGTCTTTTTTGTAGGTTATTTATAGAAGAAAAGGTAGGCAAGTGGGGTTTACTTTAGTTTTTGTCCCACTAGCTTATTACCTTATATCTGTTATTCTTTGTGTGCTCATGTTTTTAGTGTGTTTGGACTAATTTAATTATTAGCCAAATTTCACAACCACTAATGCCCTTTCTTTACTTTTATAAAACTACTAACTCTTTAGTTTATTTTACATGTAAAACTAAGTTTAGAAAACTGATATTTTTGAACATATATAACTCATTTAGTTTAAACATATATTCTTGACTAAGACGTTTAAATTTGAATTCCTTATTCCGCATATGTTAAACACTAACATAAAAAGAAAACTTGAGCCTAGAAAATACTTCTTTCGAATTGAAACAGAAAAGAAGTCGTTTTTTAATCTCAAATATTTAACTGTATTGTCTATAATGAACTTTAGTTTCAAAAGATGAGTGATTTTTCTTTTGAAGAATCTAATGAGACCTTCCAACGGGTTGATCTAAAGCCTCTTGACTTTTTGGGCATGACAAACAATGAGAATGCAACGTTTGTGCTTTATTGCATTCAATTGTTGTTGGTTAATCAAAACTTAAAAGTTTGATGGTTATAATAAGGACAAAAAGAAAAAGACACAAATTAAAGAGAAGATAATGTAGAGAGCATTAAAATTGGTATAAAGGGAGATGATGCTATTTGTTTTGTAAAGACAGATATAAGTTGTAATCTAACAGCTAATATTGCAGGGAAGAAACTTAGCAATTTGTACATTTTAGAAAATGACATATTCCTATTCCTTTTCCCTCCTCCTCTTCTTCTTTATTGTGCTTACCTTTCTCAATATATCAATATCATGGGAATCAATTATCATTATGTTCTTTACCAATACCAAAGGCAGAGAGGTTAAAGCTTTAGACTTTAGGTTATTTAATTTTGAAACCTACGAAAAAAATGAGTTCTTAGAGATAAATTGGTATTTTATATAGTTTATATAGTATTATATCAATATTGTCCACTTTTGACATAAGTTGTCAAATATTTGGGTTGATAAAAGTTTATGTCAATTATTGATGTGTTCATATTTTATTATATGTAATTATGATCTTCACTTTTAATTTAGTATGATATGAAGTTTTGACAGTATTCTTCTACTATCGTCATTAAAGGAGCAAAATATGAATAATGCATATAGGCATAGTTGGTATAACAACCCATTTGATTTATAAACTACCTTGTGAGTAAACTATTTTTTTCCCTAAAGTTTATTTGTCTTTTGTTGTTTTTGTTTTTTCAATGTTATTCTTCCTTTTGATTTGTTTTATCGAATAACTTTTATGAGAATATTAATGTTGATTTTATCCCAACATAACTTTCATTAAGAAAAGTGAAAACGTAAGAAGGTGCATATATATATATTTTTTTAAAAAAAATGAGCAAGTGACCAATTTTTGAAGTTTAAGAGAACAATTGTGAAAAGGATCCATAACATTGACATGATTGCAATTAAATTGGCTTAAAATAGGGTTTTCAATTGAAAGCTCCACCTTCACATGTATCTCATAGTTATATATATATATATTTATGCAAGTGAGCACTTTGTTTGCAGAAATAAATATATATAAATGAACAAAGTATCGATTTAAACCTCGAACCCAAGCTTTTAATTTTATCAATTTTACACCTACTTTTAGATTTTGTAATTGAACAAATATTGCATGAAATTTTTTATTTAATTAAGTCACTAAACTTTTATATATAAATCAAATCGATTTATACTTTTCATTATAATTACCTTTTCCACATGTATAGATTTTTTCACATATAGGTTTTAGAAAATAGATGATTTAACTAAATTGATGTACCAATTTTTAAAGAATGTTATGACTAAAAATCCAAATTAATTCATTTATGGAAGTTTTATACTTTAATCAATAGAAGTATAAATTGAAACATTAACAAAAAGTTCATTCTTGCACTACTATTTTTATGGTCTTTGCCCATCAAGTAGACAAATACTTGTAACGTCCCTAGGTTAACAATTGTAACATTGATATCCAAATTTGATATCCAAATTTATAAATCGTTACTATAAATTTTTAATGCAAGAGTGGGGATTTGAACTCGAGACCTCTTGTTCATAAATATATACATGTACCAGTTGAGTTAAGTTCATATTCTACAACTTCTACAAATTTTAAAAACCCTAAATGACAAACTTTTAATTCAACTCATTAAAGTTGAAAACAATAACTAATTTAATTTTGATAAAGTTACTTCTTTCAATCTAATTATAACTACAACAATTAACTTAAAAAAAATAATTTTGTATCATTGATGTATAGACAGTAATAATTGAAAAAAAAATAGTAAAGCTTTTTAAGAATATTATTGATGAATATCATGTTTTCTGAGTCCGTTATCGAGGTCTGAATTCCGTGTTTTGTAGATAATAGTTTTTCCTTGATGGACAATGCCCATCAAAATATCATTTTTCTTCATGGACCTTGACCATGATTTTTTTTTCTTTGTCCATCAAGAAACCCTAGACCCATCAAGAAATCCAAAACAAATATATCAATTTTTTTTCCGATGATGACCATTGCAAATCAAGAAAATCCATTCCTTGATGGGTCTCGTCCATTAATAAAACATATCTAACATGATAGACATTGCTAGTTAACTAATATATTATCTTTGATGTTTATTGTCCATCCAAAAATAGTTTTCTTAACGTTTGTAGATCATCAACAAAACTAAGAGAATTTTGCCCATCAAAAATATAAAAAATCCATATTACATTTTTTTGTATTTTTTCAACAAAATAAGGAGACTTTTCTTGACGTACATAACTATCAAGATAAACATTGTATCAAGAAAAATATTTTTCTCGATGGTCTTTTGTCATGACTATCAAAAAATTAAAATTCGTGTGTGTCAAGACCAAATTTGTAATAGTGTTAATTCAAATTAATACAAACTATAAAATTGAGAAATATATATTCAAATATTGAACAACATGAATTAACAGTCCTTGATCAACCATTAAATATAAATTCTTGATATTTTCCCTGTGAAAATTGGAATACATTAGAATAATTTCTACTAATAAATTAAGCTCTTTCAAAGAAAGAAAATGTTGTACCACAATATACTGATAGAGAACGAAAAATTGAATGCTTATAGAAAAATATATGCACAAGAAAAAATTGATTTGAAAAATCAACGAAGAATTCTAGTTAGAAAAATTTAGGAATCAACATTTAACTTAATAAAATATTTATTTTACTAAGAGTATAATTGATTAAGTGAAATCCAACATTTCTAAATTCATATATATCTAATATGTTTAGGCTTAGCCTAAAGTTTGTAGTTTAGATATTTCTAGTAAAAAAGAAAGTAATTTAATAAGCCTAAAGTTTGTAATTCAAATATTTCTCGTAAAAAAGAAAGTAATTTAATAAGCCTAAAATTTATAATTCAAATATTTCTCGTAAAAAAAGAAGGTAATTTAATTTGTCAAAGGAAATCCATCCAACAGTCACTATGAACTTCAGTTTTCATACATATACTTGTCCCTTTGATTTGATGCATGTGGGTCTCACACTGTTGAGTTCTTCAACACTAAAAATATTTAAAGTTTTCATATGAATATGTTGCTGACTTTTAAAAGCTGTCTTGTAATTTTCAGTCTCAAATTTTATGTATATACACACATATATAAACAGTTTACTTTTTACCTCCAACTTGACATATGGTAACAATTTTAATCCTATAGTTTTATCAATTCAAACAACTTAGTCTATTGTATCAGTTTTAACTATACTCACACGCATATCGTCATTCTACTGTGTGACTTGAAGACCATCTTTGTAGGTGCGTTATGTCGTAATTTGCTTTGATTTACTCTGTCTGTTCGTTGTACTAAAAAAATTAACCATACATTTTCGATTTCAACCATTTTAAATTTATGGAATTGTAAGTTTATGATCAAATTGATACAACTTGTCAAATTTATAGTTAAAATATTTTTTTTTCTATTTTTCCACATGGGCGCATTGTAAAGATATATTATATTATACTATATTTATTTGATGTTGGTCATATAGTACTATGATAATAAAAATAAATGCTATACTAAGTCAAACTCACTTTGGTCTCGTAATAACTTGACAACTTTAAGTTAGAATAATATTTTGATTGGGTCTCCACACAGTTAGCTTTTCGATTTTGGACAATGGAAATGCTTCTATAGGTTTCTTCTTCAGAGGGAGCTCAAACAAGGTGATCCTTTATCTCTATATCTTTTTATTCCTTTTTGCTAAGTGCTTGTCCTGCCTAATTTATGTGGAAGTTGTAAATGGGAACATGATGGGGTTTAAAACTTCAAGGGAGTGTTCTAGCTAGGATACACCACTCGATTATGTGGATAATAGTATGTTGTTCTGTAGAGCCTCTTCGTAGGGTGGTTGTGATCGTATTAGAAAGATTCTATCTATTTATGAGAGAGCCTCTAGTAACTATGTTAATTTCAATAAATTTGTCATTCTGTTTAGTTCAAATGTTAGTAGAAAAAAGCTACCCAGCTAAAGGTTTGCATGCATGTGTATATATGTAGTCCATTCACGTGCTAAGTCACCAAATACTTGTGAATTGTTTAGGTGAATTTTTAAATTTTGGAGATAGAATTGTGATTTGTTAACATAATTCACTTTATTATATTATAAAAGATTTGAAATTTTGAGTTAGGAATTTAATTGTTGATTGTGATAGTAAATTCAAATGATAAGTGGTTGAAAATTTTGAAAATTTTTATTTGAGTAATTTTTTTATTTGATTTTGATAGATGATTAAATAAAATTGAGTTATCAGGGAAATTTAAATTTAGTTTGATGGTTATGGAGACTTAATAAAAGAAAAAAAGGTTTAAATATATTCTACTTTTTTTATCTCTAAAATCTGAAGTATTTTAAAAAATAATATATTTTTTAAAAAATATTGGCAAAAATAGAATTGTTTGAGAAAAAAATGATAAGAATAAGATGTTTTTGACAAACTATTGTAAGAAATAGGTGAATTTAGGAAAATGATGAAAGTCGTGTACCAATACACGACTTCCATGCTTTACACTTTAGCATAATTGACCAGTTTTACATATAATTGACGACTCATGACCCACGTGGAAGGTGATTCGATGATGGAAGTTGTCTACCAGGTACATTACTTCCTTGAAAAAAATTTAAAAGATTATTAGAGTTTAAAAAACTAACTATTTTTAGAATAACAACAAATACATAAGAAAAGTTTGTGAAAAACGAATGAAAATAGAGTAGAAATTTTGTTTTTTATAAAATTCTGTTGTAATCACCAACTTTTAAGATTTTTTCTTTTTTTTAATATTGATATTATTACTATTTTTTTCTTGTTGTGAGGGGAAGACAATATTTAGAGAAAAGAAAAAAGAAAAAAAATTATTGTGATGAGTTGTATGTCACCTATTTCTTTAATATTGATATTAATAATATTTAATTAACAAGTGAAAATATCACCAACAATTTTTAGACATAAAAATTAAATCTTTTATATTTCATAGCAAAAAAACAACTATAATACAAAAATTTACCTGAAGTGTAAATATTTTGTCAATTTTGCTATTTTGACAATTTCCTTTAATTTAATTTAACTCAACGAATATTCAATAGAAAATTTTACAATATCTTCAAGCTCTAACTAGTATAAATAAAGGAGAAACAAAATACTTTTTCTTCAGAAAAAATACATTTTTCGTCTCTAAGTTTAAAAGAATAGGTGTATTTCACCTTTCATGTTTAAAATTGGCCAATTTAGTCGTGAATTTTTAAAAATAGATTTAAAAGGTAACCGGTTAATATTTTTTTAATATTAATTTTGAATAAAAATTTGAAAAGTGTTGAAGTGTCACGATGAGTTGGACCAAAAACTAATTCTTTTAAATTTCTCTTTATCTGATCTTATAAGGTGATCATCGGTTGGTCGAAGTTGGTTTTGTCGATCCAACCAACCATAGTTAGTTTAGTAAATGTTTAAACTGACCTCGACTTCAATGAGTAAGGGTCGATCGGTCAGTTTAACACACTTAGAAATACTTTTTAGAAATTCTCAATTTGAAATTTTTCGAAACCGATGACCATCTCATTTTCTGACTGGCCGACTTTGGTTTGGCCAGCCGGCTCGATTTTTTTGGTCCATCATGCTCATCTCTAGTCTCTTTTATGGAAGGAGAAGAGAGAAAAACGGAAATAAGAAAGTAAAAAATAGTTTTTGGTCCAAAATTCAACGTGACACTTTAACACTCTGTCTTTTTTTTCTTATTATTAAAATTCAGTAATTTTTTAAGTACCTTTTAAACCTATTATTGAAATCAGATTAAATTGACCAATTTAAAACAAGAGACTAAATGTACCTATATTTTAAAAAAGTTATTATATATGTGTGTGTATATATATCTTATCTTAAAGGGCTTACGAGAATAATTATTTTTGGGTTATTTTATTCCAATGATAATTATGTGTTATTCTTCGATGGATCTTTAACTAAGATTACCTAAATTGTTATATGATATTACATGAAAGGCCCAAATTTTTAATAAATTTCACATATGTCCTAAATGAGCCTATATATTACACAAATGTACGACCAAAATTACTTTAATACTCATTTCTATTATTTAATTGATTTAAAAAATATATAAATGGAATATTTCGTGGGTTACGATTTTGGAAAGAAGTGAATGATTTAAAACAAAAATATAAATGAAAAATTTTGTGGGTTACGGTTTTGGAAAGAAGTGAAAAATGTTTAATACTTTCCTTCTATGCAAACTGTGGTCTACTCCTTCCATTATACTTGCAGAAGCCAACGTGGGTTACGGTTTGTACTAAGAAATTTGAGAGATTTTGACGATGAAGAAGAAGACTTTCGACGACCGACAAATACAGAACTTTTTCGACAGAACATGGATTTAAATTTTGAGGTTAATACTGTCTGTATTCAAAATATATGAAACATTAGGTATATTTTAGATATTTGATTAAATAGGCAAACAAACAAAAATGTAGTTTGAATGTGATACATTCTAGGGTTTATTGAGTTTCAAAGTAACTAAAATTCCTACATTGTGATAACGTACATATTTAAAGTAACATTATTTGTTAACTAATCAACAATTAAACAAGTACGAAAACAAATTAGTTATTATTAAAAAAATTAAAGACAAAATTAGACATTTTGAATGTCGTGAATCCAAAAGACTACAAATTTATAGACCAAAATAAATATTTTGAATGTCCATAGCTTAAAATAAAATTATACTAAAAGATTGAGATTAAAATAGAATTTGAATTCAATACTTTATCATAAAATAAAACAAAATGTCTAACTAAAAAAATAGAAGGAAATTAGAAATTGGAAGCAATGCTACATAAGAATAAGAATGAAGTTAATTTATATATAAAAAAAGAAACAAAAAAACAAAAAGAAACAAAAGAAAATATTATAATTTGGATGTTATCATTTTCTGGTGATATTAGGGGAAATATGCATAAACTTTTTTTAGAAAAAGAAATTTACTTGTCATAGGGACTTGGCTGAATCACCAATCCTAGGGCTTCCTCTTCCCCATCTGTTATATGTTAGCTACATTGGTTATAAGTTTAGTATAATAACATGTGAAGTAGTTAGTTCTGGCTATTACAAATGTAGGTATTCATCGTTTTTCATTGAGGGATAGGACACATTTTCTCCATATTTTTCTTTGTATTTTCTAAATTCATTAATACTAAGATGATCATTTGTTTTTTGATATGAAATATAGTAATGGTAATGTGTTTATAAGAGATGATCAGTATGAATATGATTCTATCTTCTTTTCGCTTGACTCTGCGATAATGAATTTGAATTTATGAAATAGTTAAGAAATATTTATAATGATTATGGCAGAGAGCAGGAAGAAATTTGCCATCTTGATCCAACTTCGGTAATTCTTTTCATACCTAATTTGTTAGTCTCAATGTATATGAGAACTTCACGTAACAAGCAGTTATGTGTATGCTACAAAACTCGTGTTCTCATTTTGTGTTCCATTTAATTATATTCAGTGTTTCTTCCCACAAAATGTAATTGTTGGAATCAGAACCCCATTGTTTTTTGTCAACGCAACATATGATTCCTGGCAGGTGTGTTTTCCTATGCTGAGAATGTTGTAACCATTTTATTTTGGACTTGGGTTGGTCTAATTTGACGGAGGTTTTAAATTGAAAAGAAAAAATTGAGAAATTAGTTTGAAAACATGTTGATCTTTTGCATTTGCTTGTGTTTATCTCAGTTGACTGATTATTATTGGTGACCACTGTTGTTGGCGAGATACTTCTTGGTTGACATTATGTGATTGATTTTGATCCATACGTGTGGTTGGTGTATACTCATATTAATAGGCATATTGATTGATATGTAGTATAAATATCACTTAGTAATAGTAGTTGGCGCCCATTCTAATTTGGTCACTGATTTTAACGCATCATCAAAATGTGTTTTGGTCATTTGGATCATTCTTCCTTCTATGGGCGCAATTCTCATTATTTTGGTTGTGTATTAATTTGAGGAGAAATTTTATAGCCTTCATCATCAACAAATAAAATCACATTTAGATCTCGGGTTGCCCTCTGTGGTATGTATGTTGATTGTGTTTACAAACAAAATCACATTTAGATATTGAGCTACTAATTTGTTGTAACTCCTTTGGCTTTCTGCTTCAAAATCTGATTGGTTGTCACATTCTTCTATGCTTGTTATAGAGTAGAATTTTTAACTCCTTTGGCTTTCTGATCCATCCTTTGGCTTGCTGTAGATCTCATTGATTGACAGCATCTTATTTTTTTTCTTTTTTACATTCTTCTGTGCTTGCTATAGAGGAAAATTTTCTGTGACTGTCTGCTATATTCATATTGTACTCTCTTTAAGCGAGTTGTACTCTCTTGCACTGTGATGTATGCTTATATTCATATTGTCTTTGTAGGTTCAATGGAGTTGACAACTTCATGAGTTTACCTTCAAAGAAGTTTATCTAGACCATCAAAATACACTGGCTAGCATAGTTCAAGCAACAAAGAATAATTTCAGAGATGAATGCTTACCGGTTGATTGTTTATGCTTGTGTAGAAAATTATGTTATATGTATCCCGATGGTATTTATACTGCTTTTGATTAAGGGCTGGAATTCCATATTTGTAAATTGTTCAAACTTGATTGAAAATGTACGATTATTACAAAGTGTATTAGCGTATATATATTAAAGTGTTGACTATTTTTTTCTATATGGGTGTGATGTATTATAATATTATTGTCATTCAAATGGTTTGTGAAATAACGAAGCGGCAAGAAGAATAGGAAAAAATTATAGTACTTGAGAAATTTACAACAGGAAAAAATGTCATAATATATGAATTCGTGACATTCCTTAATTGTTGTCAATATTAAAACAATGACAATTTTTTGATAAAAAAAAGATAGAAAAAAATGTCATCAATAGTGAAACAATGACATTTGATTTTATAAAAAAAACTATCACGATTAGCATATATTTGACAGAAAAAAATTGTCATAAAATACGAATTCGTGACATTTTTTAACAAAAAGATGACGTTTATTTTTAAAAAAATTGTCACGATTGACATATCTTTGACATTTAAAAAATGTCATAATAAACGAATTTGCGACATTTTTTTAACTATCGTTAATACGCAAACGATGATAATTATTTATTGTCATAAAATAAAATATGACAGTTATTTGTTATCATAAAATATTAATTAACGACATTTATTTTCTGTCATGAAAAAATATATTGCAATAGTTTTTTAAAACTGTCATGGAAGGACTTTCCATGACTCCCACTTCTATGACTGAAAATAACTGTCACGAATTTTGTTCACGACAAAAAATAACTATTGTCGTAGACCATTTTTGTTGTAGTGCGCATTATGGTTTACATATGTTAAATGGTAGTTATTTTGTGAAATTTTATTTAAATGCAGTGCCGAAAATGGTTAGAAGAAGTGAAAGATGTCTTGGATCGAGGAGTAGGAAGATTAGGTCAAACGAACATGATTCAATCGTTATTGATGATCAGAGGTATATTTAATAATAACTATTGTAAGATGTTACCGTGTATTGATGTTTCATATGTATATTACTTGTTTCATAGGAACATATACATAATCATAATCAGCAAAGAGAGGCTGGAAAAAAATAATACAATTAATGTATGTATAACATAAATATTTTAAATATATAACATGAATAATCAGGCAAGAGAAAGAGAAATTTTTGCTTATAAGCAAGCTGTGAGGAGAAGCCTGAGGAGAGGAAACCAAGCATCAAAGATAATGAGGTCATCATTCACAACAAAATTTGGATCCACAGCGCTTATTTGATTTGCAAGAAGGATCCTCTGACATGAGATGGCACCATGACAAATGTGTTCAAACAGATGATGTGTTGAGGTAGTCAGCCGATGCAGATGGATGAAAATATTTTGATTTTGAATTCTCTGATTTTGCTGCAGATGCACGAAAAATTCATTTGGGGTTAGCTTCAGATGATTTTAATCTGTTCGGTCATATGAGTACCTCGTACAGTATGTGGTCTGTGGTATTAATTTCTCACAATTTGCCAACCTGGAAATGCATGAAAGAGTCAACTTTTTTCATGACATTGCTCATTCCCGATTCAAAATCTTCTGGTAGGAAAATTGATGTTTACCTTAGACCCTTGATTGAGGAACTTAAATAGTTATGGACTTTTAGAGTGTGTACGTATGATTCTCTTACCAGTAATTTCTTTCAGCTGTATGCAACCTTGTTGTGGACGATAAATGACTTTTTAGCGTATGGTAATTTATCGGGGTGGAGTACAAAAGGGTACCAAACATGTCCCATATGCATGAAAGATAAATCGTTCTTTGAGATAAGAGGAAAAATATATTTCATGGGACATTGATGTTATCTTCCTAAGAACCATGTTTGACGGAGAAATAGGTTGCACTATGGCAAGGTAGAGCGTAGGGTCGCTCAAGTGATAATGAATGAACACGAAGTAATAGAACAAGTAGATCGATTAGAATTTCCAGTTCTTAGTAAACATCCTACATTAAAGAAGAAGAAAAGAAAGAGAGCTCTTAGTTAGACTAAGCGAAGCATTTTCTTCAAACTTCCTTACTGGTCGAGATTATTATTACGTCACAAACTAGACATAATGCATATTGAGAAGAACATTTGTGATAACTTAGTTTGTACGTTGTTGAATATTTAAGGAAAAATCAAAGACACCACTAATGCACGATTGGACCTACAAGATTTGAAAATTAGAAAAGATTTACATCTCATAGAAGTTGGTAACCAATTGGTGAAGCCACATGCGAGTTACACATTAACTAGCAGCAAGCGAGTTGAGTTTTACAAGTTCTTGAAATCAGTGAAGTTTTTCGATGAATTCGTTTCTAATATTTCACGATGTGTGCATGAAAAAGAAGGAAAAATTTTAGGTCTCAAAGCACGACTGTCATGTTTTGCTACATCGACTTTTACCTATTGGTGCTCGAGCTTTCTTAACAAAAAATGTATATATCACTGTTACTGAACTGTGTAACTTCTTTTGTGATTTGTGCGCTTGAATGATATGAGTAAGTAAGTTGGACAGGCTGTATGCATATATTATAGTCATACTTTGTAAATTAGAAAGAATATTTCTACTTGCCTTCTTTAGCATAATGGTATATCTTGTCGTTCATCTACTATACGAAACCAAGATTATTAGACTGATTTCTTACAGTTGGATGTATTGTATTGAAAGCAGTTTACACACATTAAAATAATATGTGCATAACAAAGCATGTCCTGGGGGTCTATTGTAGAAGAATATTTGATGAATGAATCAGGAACCTTTTGTTCGCGATACCTAAGTGAAATTGAGACGCGATTCACTAGAGATGAATGGAACGATGATAGCATTCTGAATGATAAGGTGATGGGTGAGTTCGAAGTCTTCATTCAGAAAGTAAGACCATTAGAAGCATCAAGCCTATTTCACTGGTATATTCTCAACAATGTAGGTAAAATATCGGAGTACCGCAAGTAAGCATTTTTAACCATTGACTTAGATCATCTTACAGTTGATGTTTTACGTCTTCATTATATAACATTTCATTATAAGGAGATACTTACGGTTTATACGTCCACAAGTTCAAAACACTCGAAAGTTTAACAAAAGACACCAACGAGCATTTCCTGAATAGTTAAAAAATCAGGTTATAGAACTGCGTGAGAGAGAAAACATTTCCACATATTTATTTTTGCTTGTGATGGGACCAACACCTGATGTTCTGTCTTATAGTTGATGCATTATTGGTGGAGTGAGATTTCACACTGTAGAACGAGATTCCAGACGCACTACTCAAATAGTGGAATAATGGTAGTTGGTAGGGATAACAATAATTTCTACGATGTTCTTGATAAACTGTTAGACGATCATTATCTCATGAGACGATGTGTTTGACTAATTAAGTGTAGGTGGTATGACACAGACAACAACGCATGTCACAGGACACATGTGGAGTTGGGGTACAAATCAATCAACATGTCCCGTTTTTGGCTCGTCGACGAACCAGTCATCCTTACAACGCAGGAACACCAAGTATTTTACATAGATGATCCAAAAAATGGTACAAATTGAAGGATTGTTCAAATGGTCGAGAATAAACAGATTTGGAATGTGTCAGAAGTCGATGATGTTGAGAATGAACAATTGAATATAGTGGAAATCATTGAAGACGGACATCACGTTGTTGGGACAGTTGAGGATGATACTCTATGCAGACCCGGTGTTGATCCTGCAATTGTTGAAAGATCGATTTGTGTGAATGTTGCTGACGATTTCATAGACGATGAGGATAATCAACTGTCTCATCAAAGTGATGTTGGCTTTTTGGCCCTTAACTCAAATTAATTTATTTTAATTAATTAATTAATATTTTGATGATAATAAATCTGATTTTTTTATCAATAATTTTATTATTTTGAATAGTCCATAACGTAGAGCTTGGAAAAATTATTCTAACGCCTCTTGGATCACCCAATCGAAGTTCAAACGAAGAAAATATTGCTAAAAGAAGCTTAACAAAAAAATACCCGAGATGGTGATGTGGCGGCCAAGTATTCAATTTGAACCAATTAGAGAAAGACACTTGGAGCAATGGAGGAGTAACAAATGTGATTTTTGGTTATGTTTTATTGGCTTTTATAAAGAAATTAATTTTAAAAGAAAATGATTTTAATATTATTATTTTTCATTGTGTCTAACGGCTAGTTTTTTTTTTAAAAGATGATGAAGTTGCTTTATTGGGTTTTAAACAAAGTATTTTGAAAAGACATATTATTATATTATCATTTGTATTGTGTTACGGCTAATTGAGTTTAAATCTCAACCATTCATTTTTCTTTTACTTACATGCAATGACCCAAAATGATTTTGAATTTATCTTTCCCCTCTTTTTAAATACTTCACTTTTTCCAAATTTTAAAACAAGATTATTAAAACTTTACAATCCTCAAAAGGTGCAAAAGCCAACATTGTTATTCTCTCTAAAACTTCCAATTTTTATTTTTTTTTCATTGTGTTCTTGAGAGAATTCTTATTGTATTGTGAGGATTAAATTTGTGGGCTTCAAATTGTATATTTACTCTTTTAGAGAGTTTTCTTTTGTGTGATTTAAACTTCAACATATTGTAACGATTGGATCCTAACCCGTGGAAAAGATCGAATTTGCTTTTGAACCCGAAAAAGGAGTAAGTAGCGGTTCGATTCTAATCCGTGGAAAGAGTCAAAAGAAAATTTTCAATCAAAATCTTAAGAGGTGTTTGGGAAAGTGGATGTAGGTTGAGTTTAATCGAACTACTATAAAATTACGGTGTCTTCTTCTCTAACTCTTTTCTAATTATTTTTTCATTTAATTTTAGTTACATAT
>JBBPDI010000023.1:9476596-9492811 GCA_037974545.1 Cucumis variabilis
AAACTTAGCAATTTGTACATTTTAGAAAATGACATATTCCTATTCCTTTTCCCTCCTCCTCTTCTTCTTTATTGTGCATACCTTTCTCAATATTTCAATATCATGGGAATCAATTATCATTATGTTCTTTACCAATACCAAAGGCAGAGAGGTTAAAGCTTTAGACTTTATGTTATTTAATTTTGAAACCCACGAAAAAATGAGTTTTTAGAGATAAATTTGTATTTTATATAGTTTATATAGTATTATATCGATATTGTTCACTTTCGACATAAGTTGTCGAATGTTTTGGTTGATAAAAGTTTATGTCGATTATTGGTGTGTACATCCTTTATTATATTTAATTGCGATCTTCGCTTTTTATCTAATATGATATGAAGTTTTGACACTATTCTTCTACTATCGTCATTAAAGGAGAAAAATGTGAATAACGCATATAGGCATAGTTGGTATAACAACCCATTTGAGAGAATGAGCAAGTGACCAAATTTTGAAGTTTAAGAGAACAATTGTGAAAAGGATCCATAACATTGACATGATTGGCTTAAAATAGAGTTTTCAATTGAAAGCTCCACATTCACATGTATCTCATAGTTATATATATATTTGAGCACTTTGTTTGCAAAAATAAATATATATAAATGAACAAAGTATCGATTTAAACCTCGAACGCAAACTTTTAATTTTATCAATTTTACACCTACTTCTAGATTTTGTAATTGAACCAATATTGCATGAAATTTTTTATTTAATTAAGTCAATTCAACCGCTAAACTTTTATATAGAAATCAAATCGATTTATACTTTTTCATTATAATTATCTTTTCCACATGTAATTATAATTACCTTTTCCACGTGTATAGATTTTTTCAAATATAGGTTTTTGAAAATAGATGATTTAACTATATTGATGTACCAATTTTTAATTGATATTATGACTAAAAATTCAAATTAATTCATTTATCAAAGTTTAACACTTTAATCTATAGAATTATAAATTAAAACACTGACAAAAAGTTCATGATTTAAATGTATACCTTTATCAATTCTTACACTACTATCTTGATGGTCTTTGCCTATCAAATAGGCAAATATCAAGAAAGCCTAGTCAGTTGAGCTAAGCTCATATTCTATAACCTCTACAAATTTTAAAAACCCTAAATTACAAACTTTTAATTCAAACTCATTAAAGTTGAACACAATAACTAATTTAATTTTGATAAAATTATTTCTTTCAATCTAATTATAATTACAACAGTTAACATTTAAAAAAGTAATTGTATTATTGATGTATAGACAACAATAGTTGGAAAAACATAGTAAAACTTTAAGAATATTATTGATGAATATCGTGTTTTTTGAGTCCGTTATCGAGGTCTGAATTTCGTGCTTCGTAGAAAATAGTTTTTTGTTGATGGACAATGCCCATCAAGATATCATTTTTCTTGATGGACCTTGCCAGTGATATTTTTTTTTTTTTTTGTCTTTGTCCATCAAGAAACCCTAGACCCATTAAGAAAATTCTAAACCCATCAAGAAATCCAAAACAAATATATCATTTTTTTTCGATGATAACCATTGCAAATCAAGAAAATTCATTCCTTGATGGGCCTCGTCCATCAATTAAACATATCTTACATGATAGATATTGACAGTTGACTAATATATTATCTTTGATGTTTATTGTCCATCAAGAAATAGTTTTTTTAACGTTTCTGGACCATTAACAAAACTAAGGAAACTTTGTCCATCAAGAAAATAAAAAATTCATATTATCTTTCGTATTTCTTCAACAAAGTAAGAAGATTTTTCTTGACGTACATGACTATCAAAATTTACGTGCGTCAAGAGAGACCAAATTTGTAATAGTGTAACACAAACTATAAAATTTAGAGATATATATTCTAATATTGAACAAACATGAATTAACAATCCTTGATCACCATTGAATATAAATTCTTGATATTTTCCCTGTGAAAATTGGAATACAATAGAATAATTTCTACTAATAAATTAAGCTCTTTCAAAGAAAGAAAATTTTGTACCACAATATACTGATAGAGAATGATTTATAGAAATGGTGCAATCTCACCATATTCCGTGGATAACGAAAAATTGAATGCTTATAGAAAAATATATGCACAAGAAAAAATTGATTTGAAAAATCAACGAAGAATTCTAGTTAGAAAAATTTAGGAATCAACATTTAACTTAATAAAATATTTATTTTACTAAGAGTATAATTGATGAAGTCTGTTCTTGGAGGAGACTGTTCTTTCATCCCTGTGGAAATCTTCGATTTCTAAGAAATGCAAATTTTTCCTTTGGTCCATCCTTCATGGAAGTATCAATACAGCAGATATCCTCCAAAGAAGACAACCGAATTCAAGTCTCAATCCGAATTGGTGTGTCATGTGCTATTCAGATTGTGAAACAAGCAATCATCTGTTGGTGAACTGTAGATCGGCTAGATACCTTTGGGACTTCTTAAATCATCAAACAGGTATCTATCACCCTTTTGACGATTTGAAATTGATTGTTGCCTCTTTACTCCGCTTAAATCTCTCCACAAGAAGGAACATAGTCGCCCTTACTGCCTCAACCGCAATTTTATGAAAGATTTGGACAAAGCGCAACAATAGAATCTTTGGGAAAAAGCAAAATAGTTTATCTATTTTATGGGAGGATTGTTGTAATCTCATTGGTGTTTGGTGTAGTCGTCACCAGTTTTTCAAAGATTATTCCCCCAACTCTATTGCCCTCAATTTCTCTGCTCTCCTACTCTAAAGTGTTTGGACTTCTCTCTAGCCCTTTGTAATGCTTATCTATTAATAAATTTGTTCACGGCTCCCCTTGGGCAGTTGTTTCCTTCTAAAAAAAGGAGTGTAATTGATGAAGTCAAATCCAACATTTTTAAATTCATATATATCTAATATACAAGTCTAAAGTTTGTAATTCAGATATCTTTCGTAAAAAAGAAAGTAATTTAATAAGCCTAAAAGTTTGTAATTCAAATATTTCTTGTAAAAAAAAAAGTAATTTAATAAGCCTAAAATTTGTAATCCAAATATTTCTCGTAAAAAAAAGGAAGGTAATTTAATTTGTCAAAGGAAATCCATCCAACAGTCACTATAACTTCACTTTTCATACATATATTTGTCCCCTTGATTTGATGCATGTGGGTCTCACAATGTTTGAGTTCTTCAACGCTAAAAATATTTAAAGTTTTCATATGAATATGTTGCTGACTTTTTAAAAGCTGTCTTGTAATTTTCAGTCTCAACTTTTATACACACACACACGTATATAAACAGTTTACTTTTTACCTCCAACTTGACATATGGTAACAATTTTAATCCTATAATTTTATCAATTCAAATAACAACTTAGGGTATGTTTGGTTTAGATTATAAAATATTTAATTTTATCAAAAAATTATTTTTAAAAAAATGGTAGTGTATGACAAATTAAAATAATGCATTTTTAAAAATTGATTTATAAAATAATCTATTTTGGAGAAACCTTTAAAAACCAAATTCACATATAAACACTTATACAAAAAGTTTAACCAAACGTTAAGTATTTATATTTTAAACTCATTTTTAAAAAAGTGTTTAAAAGAAAATGTATTACTAAAAAATATTTTGTTTTTAATTCAATCCAAATGGACCCTTAGTCTATTGTACCAGTTTTAACTATACTCACACGCATATCATCATTTTACTGTGTGACTTGAAGACCATCCTCGTAAGTGTGTCATGTCGTAATTTGCTATGATTTACTCTGTCTGTTTGTTGTACTAAAAAAATTAACCATACATTTTCGGTTCAACCATTTTAAATTTATGGAATTGTAAGTTTATAGTCAAAATTGATACAACTTGTTAAATTTATAGTCAATTTTTTTTTTCCTATTTTTTCCACATGGGCGCATTATAAAGAATATATATTATATTATGCTATATTTATTTGATGTTGGTCATATAGTACTATGATAATAGAAATAAATGTTATACTAAGCCAAACTCACTTTGGTCTCGTAATAACATGATTGACACAACTTAAGTTAGAACAATATTTTGATTGGTTCTCCACCCAGTTAGCTTTTCGATTTTGGACAATGAAAATGCTTCTATAGGGTTTCTTCTTCAAAGGGAGCTCAAACAAGGTGATCCTTTATCTCTATATCTTTTTTTTTTTTTTTTGCTTAGTGTTTGTCCTCCCTAATTTATGTGGAAGTTGTAAATGGGAACATGATGGGGGTTTAAAACTTCAAGGGAGTGTTCTAGCTAGGATACACCACTCGTTTATGTGGATGATAGTATGTTGTTCTGTAGAGCATCTTCGTAGGGTGGTTGCGATCGTATTAGAAAGATTCTATCTATTTATGAGAGAGCCTCTAGTAACTATATGTTAATTTCAATAAATTTGTCATTCTGTTTAGTTCAAATGTTAGTAGAAAAAAGCTACCCAGCTAAAGGTTTGCATGCATGTGTATATATGTAGTCCATTCACGTGCTAAGTCACCAAATACTTGTGAATTGTTTAAGTGAATTTTTAAATTTTGGAGACTAAAATTGTGATTTGTTAACATAATTCACTTTATTATATTATAAAAGATTTGAAATTTTGAGTTAGGAATTTAATTCTTGATTGTGATAATTCAATTTAAATGATAAGTGGTTGAAAATTTTTGAAATTTTTTATTTGAGTAAATGCTTTCTTTGATTTTGATAGATGATTAAATAAAATTGAGTCATCAGAGGAATTTAAATTTAGTTTGATGGTTATGGAGACTTAATAAAAGGAAAAAAGGTTTAAATATATTCCTACTTCTTTTATCTCTAAAATTTGGAGTATTTTAAAAAATAATGTATTTTTTGAAAATATTGACAAAAATAGGGTTTGAGAAAAAAAATGATAAGAATAGGGTGTTTTAACAAACTATTGTAAAAAATAGGTGAGTTTGAAAAAATGATGGAAGTCGTGTACCGACTTTCATGCTTTACATGTTAGCACAATTAACCAGTTTGACGTATAATTGACGACCCATGACCCATGTGGAAGGTGACTGGATGATGGAAGTTGTATACTGAGTACACGACTTTCTTAAAAAAAATTAAAAGATTATTAGGGTTTAAAAAACTAATGAAAATAGAGTAGAAATCTCCTACTTTTAAGATTCTTTTTTTTTAATATTGATATTATTACTCTTTTTTTTTTTTGTTGTGAGGGGAAGATAATATTTAGAGAAAATAAAAAAGAAAAAAAATATTGTGATGTGTTGTGTGTCACATATTTCTTTAATATTGATATTATTAATATTTAATTAACAAATGAAAATATCACCAACAAATTTTAGACATAAAAATTAAATCTTTTAATAATTTATTGTTGTTAAATTTTCCATTTTTTCATGCATACAATTTTCATATGGATTAACTTAGATTTTATTTATTCTCACACCTTATAATAGTGATAAAAGAAGAATAAAAACAAACATTTTCAAAAAATATATTGCGTATGTTTAAAAATAAAATTACTTTAAACTTGGTGTAGCCCCGATCTATGGAGCAAAACTCTGGTGGAATTTGTAACATATTAACTGTCGCCTCCCCTATCTATTATTATTATATCTTTTATTTTTAAAAATATTTAACCAAATAAATCCAAAAATTTATGATATATAAAACAAAATATCATGTATTTCTATCATTCATATTATTAATTCTATATCATTTTTTTTTTCATAATAATTCTTCTAATTCCAAATAATAAATCTAAATTCACACCATATAACTAAATTCAAACAATATAACTAAATTCAAATAATTTTTACAATAAAATAATAAAATCAAATAACAAACCTAAATAAAATTATTTGTACAATAAACATACTGGAAGAAAAAATGGAGGATTTAAAGAGCTTGCAACATAAATTAAATTGTTTTACCAATATAAAAATAAAATCAAATAACAAACATGAATTAAATAATTTTAACAACAAAATCGTGTACCGGACTACGATTTACTTAAATAAATATACATGAAAAAATTAATCTCGACAGAAAAATTAAGGGAAAAATCGAAACAAGAAATGGAGAGGAAGAACAAAGAAATTGGAAGGAAAATGGAGGGAAAGAACAAGAAAAATGGAGGGGAAGAACACATTTTTGATGTGAAGAATGGAAGAAGTTGTTTATTTTTGGTGTAGGATGAAAGTGTATAGATAAATCTTGAAAATTGGAAGGTTTTTGCCAAGAAAATGAGGGAGAACAAGAGAGGAAGAAGAAAGATTTGAAATTGGAATGAAGGCAGAATGGTGTAAAATTAGGGTTTTTGAAAGAGGTGAAGACTTCCCCGCTATGTGACAAAACTATCCATCAACGCTACTGTTGCCCGTCAGATAGTCCAATTTTATAGGAGTCGTGTATCGGGTACATGACTCCAGTCCGAAAACGTGGGCCGAGTCCATGACTCCAATTAAAAAACATAGGTCAGGTCCACAACCCCAGTCAGCTTTATTGAAGTCATCACTCACCTATTTTTTACAATTCTTTGACAAACACCCTAATTTTGTCATTACTTTCTAAAACACATTATTTTTTAAAAAATTTCCTAAAATCTCTATCTTCTACTCTATTAAATGTAAAAATGAGAACTTTTACTTTTCCATGTTATCATCATTTTTAGAAAAAATATCGATTATACTTTCGTCTTTCGCAATTAGCTAGTTACATACTTACAATTCTTATTATTGATTCTTTCTCGTCTTACCACATCGTCATATTGGAACCAAACCATGTTTGTGACTTTTCCTTTAACTGTTGAAGCATAAAATTGTAAAAACGGTGGAGCATCAAATTCGTGACATAGGCATTAGTTTTGTCTTCAATAGTGGTCGACCATGCATGTTCTATGTCTATACACTTTTTGATAATCTGTAAAATCAAGTTTTTCACAAATATTAGGTAATCTGGTTTTTAGATATCTACTGTATGTAGTATTCGATTGTTCCTTCAAATCTCCAAAAAGTAATCGTAAAAATGGTGAAGCATCAAATCTATGACATGGACTTCTTTTCGTGTTCAAATGTGATGTTTAGATTTTGCTTGGCAAATTTGTCTTTTTGTGAATTTGAAAATGAATAGTTTCAATGAATAGTTTGTGTCTCTAATCTAAGATTCAAATTCAAAATTCAGATTTTATTTATTTAGTTTTTTTTTTTCCTTTTTGTAGAGATCAAAGTTTCAAATTATTGTATACATAGATAACATTACAGATACATATCCTCCCTTCAAAACCCATCATTGTAGATTTGTTGTAAGTTCAATAGGATTTAATGTGTCATTCCTTTCTTATTGTTGATTTGTTAACATCAAATCTTAGTAGCATTTTAAAAAACATTCATCAAATTTATGTATCAACAAAGTAAAAAAAAATTAATACCAATAGTAAATACAAGTACGGAAACAAAATGTTAAAAACACTAGACATGTAATTATTATAATTTTATTGAAAATAATGATTTGGCAGATTTGATCCTAATAATAAGAAAATAACCTTCAATTTTAAAAGAAAATTACAAAAAAAAAAAATCCATATTCTAAAAAAAGTCATAACGTGAATATATATAAATTTGTTTGTTTAAAATGAAAATTTCCTGTATGAAACATCTAATTTATTAAGTACTTATTTACTTTTTTTTCTTCAATGTATATAATTCTCATTTCTCATAAAATAAAAACAAAATTAACTGCACTTCATTTTTCTAAGAATCGTTATTGGATCAATCTATATATATATTCAAAAAATCAACTATTGAAATGATGAATTTTTTTTCACAAATTTCATTATAGTGTATATTATATTTATTTATGGTAAATTATATTTACAAAATATAACCAAATTTGAGGTTCTATTAATCGATCGTGGTTAATAAACATGAATAGAATTTGAAACGTTTGGTAAATATTTTGATCAAGGTTACCATTTACACTATTTTCCTAGTTTTTAATAAACATTTAGAATGCGTCTGGGGGAAGGGTTGAGTTATGGAAGAGTTAGGATTATGATAAAACTAGTTTTATGATAAGATATGTTTGGGGGAATGGTTATGTGAGTAGTGTTATGATAGTGTTTATGATAAGATGTATGTGGATCGAGTAAGGATTATGTGAGTAGTGTTATGATAATGTTATGATAAGATGTGTTTGGGGAAAGGGTTATGTGAGTAGTGTTATGATAGTATTATGATAAGATGTGTTTGGAGGAAGAGTTATTTAGGTAGTTTTATGATAAGATGTGTTTGAGAGAAGTGTTATATGAGTAGGGTTATGATATTGTTATGATAAGATGTGTTTGGGAGAAGTGTTATATTGGTAGTGATGTGATATATTTATTATTTAATTAATTTTTTTAGCAAATTCATATTTAAGTTCCAAAAGTGAAAGTGAATTATTTTTTTTTCCAAATCATCCAACGTCGCCTGAAGTAATTTACTTAATTTATGGATTGGTTTCGTCCATATTGAACATGTTGTCGATTAGTTGTTACGTTTGATTATCTATTGTGACGCAACACTTAAAAGTGGAATAATGAGTGCAAATATACATGTCGCCATGTGCCCGAGACGACGCAGAGCGGCTGACGTCCTCAAAAGAGTTTTTTTTAATTTAAAAGGAAAATAGGAGTCGTCCCCAATCTTTTTTTTAGGGTGTGATTGGAAACCAAAATAAAATAAATCATTTTTTGAAAAAATGGTCTGCGAAAAATAGAATTAAGTTCGGGAGTCATTTGTGTACAAGGAAGGTATTAGCACCCTGTAACACCCATTTAGAAAATGGTGGCCTAACTTAAAGTCTTGAATGAAATTCATTTTTTTTAAATTGTTTTTATGTCTTATTTCCTTGCTCATCACTTCAATATTTGAAACAATAATCCCATAAAATAAGGGGAATAATATTTCATTAATTAGACTATATTGAAAAAAAATTCTCACCTTAATAAAATGAGAAATTATTACAATTTCTCAAAATCTATCATAGGCTAGTCTTCGAATAAAGATTTTTTTTAAAAAAACATTGATTAAATTCATTTTTTCTTTGGACCATATCTTGGACTTCCAAAGATGTGATCCCCCACCTCAAGAAATCTAGAAAATTGTACTCCAAAATTTTCTAGATTTCGTCTTAAGATTTTTTTTTAACGAAATAGATGTGAGTTATTAAAACAGTTGATTAGGAAACCTTGTGGAATATAGATTTATATTTTAAACTTAAAAAAGGCCATTAAAAATGGTAGTTTTAAAGACAATTTATAAATGGTTAAAAAAGGAAATTTAAGAAAAACTTCAAAATTAGGTCAATAGAAAATAATACACAATCTAATCAAATATATCATCTAACGAATTAAGTAAGTAAGATAAGATTTTTATTTTTTTGAAAAATATTGGAAATCGATCTTGGACTCCCAAAGAAATGATCCCTTCACTTCAAGAATTTAAAAATAACGGACTTCCAGATATTTCTAATTTTATCGTTGGAGTTTTTCTTAAAGATAAATATGACGGAGAAAAAAAATTAATTAACTTATATAAAATGTCGTAGTAATATTACAAAGTGTAAAAAAAATATTCATAAATTTAATATTACATCATAGTAATTAGCATGCAAGGAAGTAAGTTAAAATTAAAAAAAAAGAAAAAGAAAAAAAAGAAAAGAAACAATAGGCAACAAAATAAATGAATAAATAAAATAAAAATAAAAATAAGGAAAAAAAGAAATAAAAGAAAGAAGAAATAAAATAGTGATACCAAGAAATATATATGCATATATATATATGAAGTAATAATAATAAGATAATTAAAAGAGAATACATAGTAATATGGAAATAACATAAAAAAAACAATAATAAGTATAGTAATAATGAAAAAAAAAACAGTAATATTTTTTAATAATAATGACCTAATATTTTCTATTACTTATTTTTTTCTATACTTTTAAAAAAAAAAATCTCATGTCTCTTTCTTTTTCTTTATTTTTTAGAGAGAATAAAAAGACAAATTTTTTTAAAAAAATAACAATAAAAGTAAAATAAAGTCAAAAAATATTAAAAAAAGACCTTATACAATTTTTTTTATCTTTAAAGAAAAAAAGAGGAGAAAAAAAAGAGGTTCAAATCCCAAAGATACTAATATAATGAAATGAATAAAAAAAAACTACCTTAAAACTTTTTCTCTAACAACTTTTCTCTAAAGAATTTTTTTGTAAGAAACTTTTCTCCTCTCTTTTTCCAAATGACAAAGGTCCTATTTATAGTCTCGGGGTGCACCACAAATTAGAAAAAAAATAAGAATAAAATCAAATTTTGATATTATGCTAATAAAATAAATTTCATTTTTTTTCCTAAAATAAAAGATATGAAATATCATGGGATTTTGTAAAAATAAAATGATTTATTTTTCCTAAAATAAATATAATTTTTTTTAATTAAAACAAATTAATTTTTCTTTTTCCTAAAATGAGTTAAAAAGATTTTCTTAATTTTTTTTAAATGAGTTAAAAATGATTTTATTAATTTCTTTTTTTTTTTTTTTTTTGCAATGAGTTAAAAAGAAGATTTTATTAATTTCTTTCCTTTTTTTTCAAAAATAAGTTAAAAGAAAGATTTTATTAATTATTTTTTTAAAAAAAATGAATAGAAAAATAATAAAAATATGTAGGATAAAATTAGGTGGCTACAATACATATATACACATACATATATACTAAATAAAAATTAAATTACGTCGCATTAACTGTACTACATGAATCATTGGAACAAAAGGCACATGACTTTGCAATATCATTCGAAAACACTAATAAGAAGCAGTTAACAGGTAGAGTCATAAAGAAACAACCATAACAATAGTTCGTGCAAGTAAAACAAACAATTAGCTAGCGCCTCATATGATCACCGTGCAGTAGTCAAGCCTCTCATCATTTGCCAATTTGAGGAAACCCTTCATGTCCGCTAAATTGTTCATCAGTATTCGATGGCATTGTACCCTTTCCAACCTAGTGAGTTGAGATATGACACGTAATGCGCGAACGACCTCTCTACGGACCCTGCTTTCATCCTCGAGTGCCAACCGCGGCCACTCTGCAATGAGCCTCAGCTGGTTAGTTTGGCAAGCCATGGCATCCTTAATGACATCACCTGTATCCGAATTCTGCCCTCTCCGCTTTCACTTTGAGCCACTCGAATCCGTTCTACTATCGCTTCCTTGACTAGGTCGTGCGATGTCGTCGAGGAACATGTTAAATCCATGGTTGGACATAGAAGAAATTTCCATATCATTGAGATCCACGTGTGCAAATTCCCCAAACCCAAGAGGAACATTCGATCCAACATCGACAAATGTCTCCACACGGGCTCCCGTTGCCTGATCTTTTTCAAATACATACGATAACTCGTCGTAATATAGGAAAAACTTATTTAGCAGGCTTTTGGCTGCAGGATGACTCTGCATAGAAAAGAAAAATAAAATATTAGACTTGTTTCATATTGAAACAAATATTATATCATTGTACAGTTATACTTTTCACATAATCTGACCCAGTTGTCAAACAACTCATTCTCAGCAACGATGCACTTCGCATCGTCATTTCATCCGAACCCACTGCATGACGGGTCACATATTTCTGCAATTGCCTGGTACAAGTGCTTCAACATCTTTATACGATAGTCAATGACTGTGGTCGCATGGACATTACATCCCTGCAACTTTGCCGCCATCATTCTCAAAAGTTATGCCAGATATCCGGGTCTGAATGTGCCATTGTCTAACTTCCATCCACCAGCGAACACCAACTCCACCATACACTCCACAAGGGTTGTCTCCTCCTCCTTCGTCCATACATGCTTAGGAGCACGTGATGAACTTTCCATTCTGACAATGATACAACGATGCATATAAATCAGTATCTTCAATTCACAGGAAGGCAAAATTGTTAAAATGACAATTAAAACGTGTAATGTGTGAAGGGAGACAATTCCATTCGTTTTTTGTATTGCATGCATACATTCAAGTGTAGTGGAAGACACACCCAATGCTAACTAAAAAGAAATACAGGAATATTGAATCGACACACATAGTCTATTCGTTACGCAACTGCCATTCATTGAACATCTCGACAGTCAAATCATCCCTCTATTACGTCCATTCGTTCGAGTTTTCAATGAATTGAATGTCATCACCTCCGGTCGTCGCATACGTGGAGTCTCCCTCATCAACATCGTCAACTAAATCAACATTCGTCATCTCGCAGTTGATGAGATTGTGTAGTAGACAACATGCTAGAATTGTTCGACATTGAATTTGCACGGGATAGTAGGACTTGCCCATCAACCCCTCAAAACACCGAACGCTCGTTCAATAACATTCCTAGTGGATGAATGTTTCATGTTGAAGTACTCCTTTGCGTTGGCAGACGTATTTCCTACTCCTCACCACTATTGAAAGTGGTATCTTTGTCCTCTATAAGAAGCTAGAAATCCCTCTGCATTGGGATATCTCGCGTCGCATAGATAGTAATAACTTGTTACGAATGCGTCAGATCTAACTAATTTGATTGACGTTGTAGGTAGTATATGTTCGAGACATAAAACATTTGATTACCCTTAGGAACATGCAGGCCGTTTGGTCGTGCAATAGCTTCTCGAAGAATGTGTGAATCTACTGCGGACCCTTCCCAGCCAGCCAATACGAAGACGAAGTTGCCTTTCATATCACACACACCGAGGACGTTTGTGGCAACTTCTTCCTTACGTGTTCTATACCTAGGCCTATTGTTTTGCGGACGTTCACCTTGATATATGTGTCATCCAATGCCCCAAGGCAGTTCTGAATAATGAAATATAGCGCAGTCAAGTAGTTGGACTTTGTGATTGATAAGTAACAAAATTTAGTAATATGCGAACCTCGAAGCACCTCCATCGTGAATCGGTGCATGTGTCAGTCAATGACTGTGGTTTCTTCAACAACTCATCGTGCATGCTTTCCTGATCGCAATACGAGGTTAAAGTGACGAAAAATAGTCTTTCCTGATCGCACGAAGTCCCACTGGATGACTCTATTCTTGACATTGTGCGCCAATATATGCAGAAACATTGCGACCATCTCCTCGACATCGACGATTTCGGTCGACGTCAAACCAACAATTGTCCTCAGTAAGTGACATATAATGGAAAAAGTTTGCCTGTCCATTCTCGTACTTTGACGACATGCGAGGTCGGAGGAGTGGATCATACCAAAGTATGAAAGCTGCCTAATTTGATGCCTAGTTTCATACGGTGTATGCGTCACCCGCTTATTGTCGTTTAATAGTGCCTCCAATAATAGTACTAACTGATTATGGGTGGATGTGAAGGCAGCTAGTATAGTGCGAATGTTTTCGTTAGCCATTTGAGGGTAGCGACTACGAATTTCACGATCTATTTTTGTTGCTACTATGGGTACGTACTATACATGACGAAAATGTTTTTCCAAATTGTGCTGTTTAGTTTGAAAAGCGTTGCTAATATGGAAAAAAATAGTTGTGAATTATTTTTAAAACTCAATTACGATGTGGTCATTTGTTTTTTATAATGTTTGTGAAAACTGTAAGCCCATAATTTAGGCAAAATGAATTGTCAACTATATCTATCTATTGAGTTTTGCGCGAAGAAAGTGTGTGACTTTTGCATACTGTTAAACATTTGTATTATTTTTTCTTCTTTTTTCTTTTGTTTATTCATATTCTGTGTTTCATTGTTTTAAAAAAAACTAGGTTCTTCTTCATTTTGAAAAAAGTATCTCAATTGCTTACAAATGTTTATAGAATTTAATTATTTTTCATTCGCATATGAATAAGGTTAGTTATTTCCTACATTTTCTTTTTGAAATCTTGATGGAAATTATCTTTTTGAAGAGGAAACTGTAATTTTTTTTTTAAAAAAAAAGTTAGGATGAAATAACATATTTCTTAGTTTGGTAGGAAAACAAAAAAGAAGAAAAAATGCTATGAAATGGAGTTTATGTTAAAATTATACTTTTTCAACCAAAAATGGTTTTATTTTATGGTAATTTTTTTTTGAATATTTAGTGTAAAAATAAGTTTTTGAGTTTGAAGAAATCCATTGGCATTTCAAGTTTTCATATTATTCATCTTTTTATGTGGATATACATTTTATTTACTATTTTTTCCAAATTGAAAACAATTTTTGAAAACCGAAACAAACTGTAAAGTACGAAATGGAGATACAGTTTAAAACATAAAAAAACATAATTAATTAATAACCAATACGGTCCTTAAAGTCCAAAATACAATAAAATATAATGCAAAAATATTAAATATCAAGATTTAAAAATAAAGTAGTACAATAGAAAGCGCCAATGTCTCATACCTCTCACGACCGAAGTATGAAGTCGGATATCTTGCAAAGAAAGTAAAGAAATAAAAATACTATAAGGATGAAGTGTATCGCTTACGTACCGTATTATTTGGAGGAATGTCGATGTCGAAATGAAAAAACAAGATACATTAAAATTAATGAAAAAATGAGCCCATGTTAATTTAAAAAACGTTATGCCTCAAAGGAATTGAATTCGTTCGATGTAATGAACTAGATTTATTAGTACAAACATGAATACAAATAATGTAGAAAAGTATATATAGTTATAAAAATGCAACCAAATAAGCATACAACATGGACACATAAAATGTATACCAAACAGTCATAGAACATCAACACAAAAAATATATATGAAGCAATCATACAACATGAACATCCCTAGAAATGGCTATGGACAGTGAACATGAGATGAGATGAAAGAAATCATGAAAGGTATGAAATGACAATGGATAAGGTTGTGTATAAGAAAGTACATCCTTCGAAATCGAACCACTTACCTCCAACCCTACCTTGCTCATCCCAAATGCAGAAGATGATAGTATCCATAGTGTACAAAGTGTCCAAATTAGAGAAAAAAAAACCCAATCGGCAAATGGGAGTCCAAACGGCAAGGAGAAATGAAAGGGAAAAATCGAGTCAGATTGCATGTTCACCAAGAACAGTGGTGAACATGCAAGCAGTTGAGTTTTAGAGGCAAAGTGTAAAACCCAACCGTTCAACGAAACCGAAAGGGAGACTGAGCGAAGCCTTCAACGAAACTTGGGAGGACGAAGAGTGGGAGAGAAACAAAATTAGAGGAAAATAGTTTTTTTTACCCAGAAGAAAAGGCTAAAGAACGAATACGTTGAAGATGATTCGGGATAAAAGGGGGAATTTTTTCGGCAATTAAACCCAAATCAACGTAGTTGACAAGGATTGAAGAGACGGGATGATTTCGTGTGGAGATCGAAAGGATTAAACGAATTTAAGGATGAAGTGGTGTCGAGAGATTGAAGACGAGTGGAGAGGGATGAAGACGAGTTGAGAGCAAATAAACCAGAAGGCGTTGACAATGGAAGACGAAGGAGTTAATTGTGAAGACGAGTAATGGAAACCCTACACAGGTCCCAAACGTGGGTTTAAGTTATTATAACCCAAGTCCACAGTAACAAACTGGGGCCAAACGCCCCTTTAGAAATCATAAATTTTGTAGAGTTCATTTGATTTTTTTTTAGTATCTCCTGTAAATAGTTTTTTTTCTCTTTATAATAATTCTTCTGTATATAATTTAAAAAGAAAGAAAAAAATTTAAAAGAAAGAAAGTCGTTGACGTTGCACGTTTGTGTATTCCAGTATATATAAATAGGGTTTAAATAAAAGGAGAGAAAAGATTTAAACTCACACTTCTTCCTCCTACTGTCCCTTCCGCGCAGACCACCTATTCTCTTCCCTGTCCTCAGTCACGCCAGCTGCCGACCACAACCAGCAAGTCGCCAGCTTCCTTGTTGCGTGCCGGAGTTGCTCGTCGCTGCCGTCGGAATTTCCCGTTCACCTGTCGGTTTCCGCCATATCTCACCGAAGATTTAGTTTGGGTAAGATTTTCGTGGTTTCCTACAGTTTTAGTTGAATACCTTGAATGCCCATTAACTTTTTGGTTTGATTGGTTAACATCCGTTGTGTTCTGAGTTTAGTTTAGATTAAAGATTGGGGGTATTTTTTTTTTCCAGTTAGATATTGTATTAAATTTGTCTTCACCCAGCTTTTGGGTACATTGGTGATTTAAGAGGTTTGAGACCAGTTT
>JBBPDI010000023.1:9686262-9701053 GCA_037974545.1 Cucumis variabilis
TTTCCAATTCTTTATCTATTCATATTATTGTTTCTAGGTTAATTTACATATATAGAACAAAACCTAAAAATATTAATGGTCCGTGTAACAAAAAACAAAAGCTCATGAAGCTACCATTGTATTTTCATAAATTTTAGAATTGTCTTTGAATATTGTGAAGCGATTTATTCCTTTTTCAAATTTTCTCTCTTTTTTTTTAAAACAATTTATTCTTCTATTTAAATATTCTATTTCATCTTCATCTTCACAATTGTTTCAATATTCTTCTTCATCTTTCCCATATTCGAGAATATCAAGATCGTTTAAATATTGTTTTAAATGATCAACGTGACCGTTTACCATGGTCAGCATGATCGTTAGAATTAAAGTTTTTCACGATCATTTACATTGGACTACACGATCGCTTATCATAACCAACACAATCACTTACCATTACCAACACAACCACTTACCACAATCAACACGAAAGATTTTGAACATATCACAAATCACCACGTCATTTACCAAATTAATGACGAAAATACAAATAATTGAATTTGGGACTAAATAAAAGTTGATATGTGTCCCAAATTAAAATTGAAGACATAAATTGGCAAATCCCGAAGACACCACGTATTTTCATCATGATCATTGGATCAAGTTAATTATTTTGATCCAATTAAATATTATTTATTTGAGTTAAACTTCAATTGAGACCAAAAGTAAGCTTAATTAAGCCCAAATGCTAAATAAGGCCTAAATCCACATGGTTGGGTCTAAGGGATCTTATCCATGGACCAACGAAGCCCAAGCCCATAAAGCCCACTAAATAACTCTATAAATAAAAAATTCTCTTCATTTGAGGGGGGAGGGTTAGAAATTTTTACTCTAGAGAGAATTCTCCCAACAACCAGAAGACTCAATGGCTCATAAAGACTAAACTACTCTTTCAAGCTCAAATTCCTTTGAAGATACAAATATTCATCCAAGACTCCAACTTTAAGAATTTCAAGCACTATGCTTCCATACATCAAGCATACTATTCAATCGAGAGAGTATAAGAGAATCACAAACCACGTCGTATCAAATTAATATAAACACAACATAGACACAAGTTAGCTCCACGAAACATGTTTCCTCATAAACCTCCTGTGAACAAATTGGCATGCTCAATGAGACTTCTCTACCTCCCATCCCTCTCTCATCATTTTGGTTTTGTGCGTGTGCCTAACTTTTAAAGTTTTATTATTTAAAATAGCACTAATTTTAAATTTAAAAACACACGATTCTCTACCGAATATGTTAGAAATTTTAGCTAGATAATAGATCTAGAAAAGCTAATAAAGAAATATACTAATTTAAAATAAAAGTTATGACGAAAAATAAGGTCTAATGTTATTTTCTTTTCGCATTTCAGGTAAAAAAGAAAAAGTATAATAAAAAAGAATATGTAGGAAATTTTTTCATTCTACTCATGTATATAATTAAAAAATAATAATAAAAGAATAATAGTTACAAAGAAAAAAAAAGGTAATATTTACAAAGAAATAAAAGAAGATATTTGTATATGTGATCTCTTGCTTAACATGAGAGAAAATAAGTCTTGTCTCATTGCAACTTCCTCCCCACCTAATTAATGATGCAATTTTCTATATGCACGCTTATCTTGTCTTTTCATCTTTCTCGTCACAACATATTTTTTCTACCTGACAATGGTTTTGTTGCTTCAAGGAAGCAAGGGGATATCATATATTTATAGAAAATTGCAAAGTGTAGCATTTTGAGAATATGATATAGCAAATGTAACACATTGTTTTAGAATTTTGCAAATATGGTAAAATTTTCATTATAAAAATACTCTTCATCTTAAATTTTTTTATTATTTCTAAACTACCATTCAATAACTTATTTTTTTTCCTCTTTTTAATGTCCTACTCATTATTTATTTATTCTCCCACTTTATAAGGCCCTAATTATTTATTTATTCTTATACGAGAAAAATTATTTATTCTTTATGTTTTAATCTTGATTTTAGAATATCAATAGTACAATAATTGCAATATGAAATATAATGGTTGTTGATCAAAGTAATTTAACTTCATTTGTGATTTTTTTTTACTTTATTCAATGTGTATTTTGAGTTGAATCTAATATCAAATTATTTTATTTTATTTTTATACATTGATTTTGTTTTGGTTTTATTTTGTCTGAGTTTTGTATATCAGTATCGTGGTATACTTATATTATGTGTATTAGTTGGTTGATATACTTACTACGTTTTTAATTTTTAATTTTTAAATTTTATGCAGTTCATTATAGTATTATTAAGTATATGAATGATATAACTTAGTGTATCAGTGTGAAGTATATCAACAATATATTATTAAAGCATGTCAATAAAAGTGAATCATTATCAAGTATATGAATCAAGTTTACAAGTGTATATCAATAGTATGTCAAGTGTATAAGTAGGACTTCAAGCATACAAGTGTATTTAATCAATCAAATCTAGAAGTGAAGAATACTAAGGGTATCTGCAGTGCATCAGATGTATCAAACATATCATGTACATTAAATGTATCAAATTTGTTGAGTGTGAAACATAACAAGTTTATTAACGGTGTATCAAACTTATAAGTGAAGCATTTAAGTGTATCAAACTAATCAAGTGTATCAAGGCTTAAAAGGTATCAAGTGTACCAAGAAGAATCAAGTGTAACGAGAAGTATTATGTGTATCAAGATATTTCGGATGTGTATCAAAAGGTATCATGTGTATCAAAGAGTATCAAGTGCATCAAGTGTATTTATCAAATGTATAAGATGTATCAAGAACTATCAGGTGTATTAAACGAGTATCAGGTGTATCAAATGTATATTAGTAACAAGGGCATTTGTGACATTTTACCTCTTTGATGTGTAGGCTGGGCTTTGTTTTTGTCATTTTTGCAAATAATAAAGTATGTGTGCTATGAACTTGATTATTATAATTTGTTTTGCCATTTTTGCAAGTGTTCCTATATTTATATAATTAAATAAATTGGTAAAAAGTGTGGGTTAGAAAATTTTTAAAGACTTTATTGAATTTATTATCATGCACATAAAAACTCTTCAATTACCCATGCAAAATTAATTAAGATAATAAAATATTTTTGAATCAAATATTGAGATCATTTAAGAAATAGAGAGAAAGTTAAAATTCATTTCATATTCATTTATTGAAGTTAAATGACAAAATTGCCATCTAAATAGATAGTAAAAAGATATAATGAACTAAAAAATTGCCATCTAAATAGATAGTAAAAAGATATAATGAACTAAAAAGATTTCTAAACGAAGGAACTTTGATTTATACTACATGTTAACTTGAAAATAATCAAAAATTATTTTACATATGATCCTTTGTTTTTTTTGTAACTATACAAAACTTGAACGAAAAAACTTATACAATTACTTTATATTATAATTATAAAATTAAAGTATACAAAATTCCGTTGCAAAAAATGAAAATAAACAAACATTTGAAGTGAATTATCATGAAAGTTAACATTCATATTTCTTTAGCTTAATCCTTAACTTAAGCACTCACTACACTCGCTACATAATTTATATTGCACTTATGGCACTCTCAAACTTCAAAATAAAATAAAATAAGACATATAATTTTTTTTAAAAAATGCAATTCTCAATTAAATGTTTCATATTTTTTTTAAAGAAAAAAATAAAATGAAATTTGATTTAAAAAAACCATGTTTTCTAAATGAAGTACAAACATATCAAAGAACCTAAGAGAGTATTAGTATTAACCATGTGACTAAGATGTTGTAAATTTAATTAAACTGATAATCTCAAATAATTTCTTTGTTAAGATTGCTCATTTTTAATAGACTACAAAGAACACGTGCTTCCACGTGAGAAGTAAATTTTAAAATAATGTTTAATTATATGAAAAAATGTAAAAAAAATTTAATTTAAAGTTTAAAATAGTATATAATTTTAATTTTTGTTTTTAAAATATTTAAATATTATAAATTGGTAAAGTAAAATATTTGTAATTATATAATTAAATAATTTATACAAAATAAAAGAAAATTTAATTACACAGCAAAATATCTATTTAAAAATTTTAAATTATACATAGCTTAGAAATTAAACATTTTTTGTGATGTTTTAATTTTTTATTTTTTGTATGAAGTTGATTGATTAAAACATCTCCTTATTCTTTTGTTTGGAAAATTTGTATTATTTTGATTTTAACCATCGGCGATTATTGTCTGATAAAATCATAAGACCAATTTAAAAATATTCTCAAACTGAAATTTTATAAACTATGTCTAAATTGAAGGAACTAAGATTGTTATTGGATCAATACAAAATTAATAAACTTATAGTGTCGCAACTTAAAAACTATTTATAAACGATATCTTTAGTTTATATATATGCTATTATTAAATCCAAACCTACCAATGATAATGAGGTGGCCACATTGGACAATTAGATCTTTGCTGAAGAATATAAAAGACCTATATAACAATATAAGTTTAGGAATACACAACTATATAACTACAAAATTATATAAACAAAGAGGAAATTAGTGAGGAACCATAATATAACAAAATATATATTTTTTTTTCATTAGAAATAAATTAAAGAAAGAAAGAAAATAAAGAAAAGAAAAGATTAAAGAATGAAATGATATAAATAAAATCAAATGATGGATAAAGAAGTCTCTCCAATCCAAAATATAAAACTGAAAAACAATCAAGATTTAAATCAGGGTGTTTAACTCATATAGTCTAAATTGATATATGATATTACATGAAGAACCCAAATTACTAATAAATTTCACGAAAGTCCTAAATGGGCAAATATATTACACAAATGTAGGCTCAAATTACTTTAATACCAATTTCTATTATTTAATTGATTTATAACAAATATCTAAATGGGAAAAATCGTGGGATATAGTTTTGGAAAGAAGTGAGACCCAAATTAATTTAATACCAAGTTCTATTATTAATTGATTTATAACAAATATCTAAATGGAAAAAATTATGGGATACGGTTTTGGAAAGAAGTGGAAAACCTTTCATGCTTTCCTTTTACGAAAATGGTCATCTACTACTTTCAACGTTGATTATGATTTTTACTTTGAAATTTTAGAGAGTTCGAAGGTGAAGAAGAAGACATTTGACGGCCGACAAATACAATGAAAATGTAGTTTTGGATATGATATATTTTAGGGTTTATTGAGATTTCGACGGTGAGGAAGAAAATTTATCCGACAGAATCTGGCTAGAAATTTCGAGCTTAGTATTGTATATATTCAAAACATATGAAATATTTGGTATATTAGATATATTTTAGATATTCGATTAAATAGGTAAACAAACGAAAATCTAGTTTTGAATGTGATTCATTTTAGGGTTTATTGAGAATTCAATGATGAAGAAGAACTACATTTTGGTCATCCTATCAAAGAATAATAGAACTATATGTCAGTATATAGTATTATTGTATATAATATGGGGTATATATATACTAAAACACAGAACATAACTATTGTAGATTGTGATATATTAAAGTATAATATAATCAAATATATTTATAAAGGAAAAATATGTATCTATGATCATGTCGTTTACTACTGTTTTAGTAATATTTACTATATAAACAAATAATTTAAACACAAATTCTGTAGGAATTATGTATATAATATGAGGTATATATACTAAATAACATATATAAATTCGAACTTCTTACTGTACATAATTATATGTGTCATATTGTATATATAATGTGGTATATATGTATAAGGGTTGCCGACGACGGATGAAATTTTTCAAATTGTTCACGTGATGGAGATGAAATATTGTTAACGGTTATAAGTAATTAACAAAAAATTCCATTTTAGAAAAGGTTTTGTTTTATACTTCATTAAAACAATATTTTCAATTTTTACCATAATAAAGATACAAATTTACATAAAAAAGTTACGAAAATAATAATGGCACTCAAATACTTAATTAAAATAATATTTTTAATTATTACCATAATAAAGATACAAATTTATATAAGGAAGTTACGAAAATCACAATAAATTGAAAGTGTTGTAAACAATGAAATAATTTAAATATAATTATGAATATAATATATAAATAATGATTAAAATGTTAGTATTGTCCAAAAATTATACGAATTCCTAATTATGAAAATAAATTATACTTTAGGACATTTGTGAAAAATTATAATTAATTTAGGTATTTTGTCTAAATTTTTCTTTAAATTAATGGAATATAAATACATAGATGAAATAATGTTGTAGTGCATGGTAAGTATTGTGGGAATATTGCTTATTCGACATATACTTGATAGCAGTGGCGGATCCAGAAATGATAGGTAGGGGGGCACTATTAACAAAAAATAAATAAATTATTCGACATATACTTGATAGCAGTGGCGTAGGGGGGGCACTATTAACAAAAGAAAAATAGTTGTTGTAGATAGAGTGTGAACTCATATCCTTGAGATTTCAAAGGAGGGGCACAACCACTATACCAAAGACATAACATAATAAAAATATGCATTATTTAATATATATTGTAATTTAACACTTTAAAATTAATATTAAAATACGAAAATTGGGAATGTGAGGGGGGCATTGACCCCTTAATAGATACGTCCCTGCTTGATAGTGTCGTCAGAGGCCTCAAACACAAAAGTACCTCTTACTCTATACCAAATTCTCCAATATATGAATTATTTTATTGTGCAAAGTTTTATTAGATTTTATCTTACATAGAAATATTGAGAGAGAAAATGATTGGGAGTGTGAACATTAGTCACAAGGAAGAAGTGGGAGAATGTGTGGGTGATAGAAGGGAAGAAGAGAAATTTATATGGTTTTAAAACCGAGCTAATGAATGTTCATACATTTTTTTTCGTAATTTAATTTTGTGTGAAGAGAGTTCAAAGCATTAAAAAGAAATTAATGAATTTAATTAATTGAGAGATAATGAGGGATGTAACCATTAATTGACAAAAGGTAGATGCATGTATTCATTGAAAGCCCATAATAATTAGAAAAATCAACAAAGTTAAAAATGCAATTACAATAAAACCAGCATAGTAAATAAAAAATCAAACTATGAAAAGGAGAAAATTGGAAACAAAAAGTTTCTCCTTATTGCCACTTTTATATATACAATAGATTATATTTTATAATAGATATAAATATAAAAAGAACATGGATATATAAAAGATAATAAAATCTTATGTCTTTTTTTAGATAAAAATTGTTGAGAAGGAATTTTGTACTTCTAATTCTTCGGATGTTGTATGTTGAATCGAGAGTTGGGGTCTAAATGTTGAAGATGAGATGTTACCTTTGGAAATTTAGTAGCTTGTGTTGGAATTTATGTCCTAAAACTCGTAGTTTGTAGTTTAAACTATATTCTATTAAATAAAATAAAATGGTTATTGAGGACTTATTAGTGAAAAAAGAATACTATAATTTTGAATCCAATAAACTAAGGTCCTGAGGCTATCTAGTGTGGACTTGAACTTTATGTAGAGACAAACGTAGATCAAGTTCAAGCATATAGCCGAAACGGTCTATAGCGTATGAATAAGGTTGGACATCTTATTCTAGAGACATAATAAATATAGCCCGCTTTGTAGTTAGTATAAATGATGTGATTCTAAATCATTCATATAGAGACATGGAAGTGGGAGCATCCTATGTAAAGAGTTTACACAGAAACCATAAAATAGTCACTTTTAAGTTATAACACTGTTGGTGGTATAAAACTAACTATTTCATTTATTAATGACCTAGGTAACTTAATCTTAATCCGGAATTAACTATGAACTTTTGTTCAAATGAAATTATCCTTAGATCTGCAAAAGTGAAGGCAACTTAACAATACTGGTTCAATAAGCCTCTCATTTCAGGAGTAAGACCGGGTGGATGGTTAGGGACATAGAGTACAAGGTAAAACTCACTCCTACCTGTTTTAAGGTTAATTAGTAGATAGGTTGTTCTCTTGAGGACTGAATCTAAGTCTTGAACAAGGGGCTCCACCCTCTCATTGGTGTAATGACTCAATTCTTTATACTAAGTTGAGGTCATTACCATTAAAACAATAAAGACTTTTTTTTTAATTTAAAATAAAAAAAGATACTAAATTTTAAAAGAAAAACTTCAAATATTCATTAATAAGTTATAACAATACTATAAATTTGGCCTTATTTGATGTGTAAAACACATCAGAAAATGTCTACGTTGATGGTCTTTGCCCATCAAGAAAGCCCGACCATCAGGAGAACATGTCATCAAAAACCTTTACTTCTCCTTTTTCTTTTCTCACACTCACCTTAGCTTCGTGCTAATTACCATTTTTATCTCACACTCACCTTAGCTTCGTGCTAATTAGCATTTTTATCTCACACTCACCTTAGCTCCATGCTTCTCCTTTTTCTTTTCTCACACTCACCTTACATTCAGGCTAATTAGCATCATTAGCATCATTAGCATCTTTATAAAGAGTGCATGGATGGAGATTTAAATCCAGGACCTCTTGTCCACAGGTACATATAAGTGCCAGTTGCGCTAAGCTCAGCTTCTAGAGCTTTTACAAATTTTTAAAACCCTAAATTACAAACTTTCAATTCAACTCATTAAAGTTGAACACAATAACTAATTTGATTTTGATAAAGTCACTTATTTCAATCTAATTATAACTACAACAGTTAACTTTTAAAAAAGCAATACTGTATTATTGATGAATAGAAAGTAATAATTGAAAAAAATAGTAAAGATTTAAGAATATTATTGATGAATATTGTGCTTTCTGAGTTCGTTAACGAGAGTCCAAATTTTGTGCTTGTGAAAAATAATTTTTTCTTGATGGGCTTTGACCACGATCTTATCATAAACCCAAAATTATAAACTTTTTCCTTGATGGACAAGATATAATTTTTCTTGATGGACCTTGCATATGATTTTTTTTTTTATTTTTTATCTTTGTCCATTATGAAATCCTAGATCAATCAAGAAATCCAAAACAAATTTCTTAATTTTTCGATGATGATTACTGTAAATCAAGAAAATTCATCCCTCGATGGGCTTTGTTCATCAAGAAAATCTAACTAACTTAATGGGCATTGCCAATCAACTAATATATTATCCTTGATATTTATTGTCTGTCGAGAAATAGTTTTCTTGACATTTGTGGACCATCAACAAAACTAAGGAATCTTTGGCCATCAAGGAAAACAAGAATCTACTTGTTTATATTTTTTCGTATTTCTTTAACAAAATAAGGAGACTTTTTTTTACGTACATGACGTCAAGGTAAACATTGTATCAAGAAAAATATTTTTCTTGATGGTTCTTTGCCATGACCATCAAGAAATCAAAATTTGTGTGCGTCAAGAAAGACCAAATTTGTAGTAGTGTAAATAAAGTATGAAGAGATAAAATAATAAATAAAATACTAGTTCAGACTCTATTTAAAATAAAAATAAAATATCATAAGAGTACTCATGAGTTCTGAAATAAAATACTGTAAATCAAAATACTGAAAACATAAAAACGAAAGCTATCATAAATTTTCTCGTATGACGAACCACGATCACTTCTTGCATTCGCCAACTTTCCTCTACCTCTACCTTTGCCTAAAAAATTTAAACATAGAAAGAGTGAGTATAAACATATACTTACTAAGGGGCCCACTACTAGTCCCGCTAGGTACCTGTTAACTTTCCATTAAGATCCTATAGGAAGGTACCCCATAACTATCGTGCTCCCAAACACATACTATCTAGTGATTTCGAAGGAACACATCTGGTCTTCGGTGATCTCGAAGGAACACCTAAGAGAAACTAATCTTCAACGACCCGAAGGAACACCTAAGAGAATCAGACTGAAAGTGACCCCATTGAATCACTCATAAAAGTTAGTCACACAGGCATAAGCCACATATGCATCAATAGGTGGTGATCCCGAGGGACACCCATATAGGTACAACTCTAACAGACAAAGCTAATAGAAGACCATTGCCTATACATGTAGCATATCATAAATAACATATCTCAGTGATACATATCTCAATCATAACATATCTGAATTATAGCATGTCTCATTCATAACATATCTAGGTCATAATATATCTCAGTTAAACATATCTCCATCATACATAACGGTCATCTATGTAACCATCTATATTAGTCATCTCTAATAGTCACATTATGCACCCTAGCTACATTAATGCATAATAAAGAAAACATACATGCAAGCTCATCAGTTTACTGTCGACTGTCTAATAGTAGAATCTCTTACCTTAAGATTGGCTAAAGTCTTGTTAAGAGTCAATTCTCAATTAACATAGCCATAAACATAAACATAAACAAAATTAAAATTATTAATTTTGTTAACCAATCACCCAATTATTTACTCAATTGACCAAAGTTACCTCAAGGCTAAGGTTGAAACCAAAACAACTTTGAAATTCCACGGCTCCAATCCTCCAATTAAAAAATTTAGCCAACAACCTTCAAGAAAAAAAATCCCACTTAATTCCACTCTTTACAAATTATTTAAGATTCAAGGAATATTTATTTGGCATACCAAACCTAACAAAACTTACCAAAATAACAACTAGCTTAATCTAGTGGTTTGGCTAACAAAAAAAGCTCAAAATGACTCAACTAAGGGAAGAAGGCTCGAGTTTGACTGGAGGTTGCTTGGTTCTATGCGTGTGGCTCGAAGTGAGGGGGAAATGGCTTTGCTTGTTCGGATGGAGGACGTGGCTCGCCAAGATGGGTAACGGCTCAGACGTTGCTTCGTTCACCAAAAGGACGACTGCTAACGTTCAACTCCACCTGAGATAGAAATGAAGATGGACTACATGGTGGTTGGAGGCTTCAAAAACGTTAGACAGAGAGAGACGACTGGCAAAATGTATGACGGCTGCGAACAGAGAAGAGACGAAGAATGACACGTGCGGCTTGGCGAAACAATCAAAATGACGACACTTATGGTGGAGAACGTCTTGCTATTGTCGGCAATGGAGACGTGATTGGAGAATGTGGCGACAACTAGGACTTAAATGAAGGAGGAAGAAAATGAACTTGCACTCAAACCGAAGCCTTCTTTATAATAATAGTAATAATAATAACATTATTATTATTATTATTATTTATTACCCTAATATCTCACTTTCCTTTTTCTCTTCCACAACAAACATTCTCTCTTCAATAATAACAATATTTTCTCTTTTTTTTTTCCAAAAAAAAATGCAGTACTTAATAATTATTTATTTCTAATAATATAATTATTTACCTTCCACAATTCAACTAATTATATATATCTATACATAATTAGCTCAAGTCATCAAATCTTACCAAATTAGATTACCAAACCTTATTACTTAAGTTAAATCATTCACAACACCAAAATTTCTAATAATATAATTAATTAAATATTCTTCCACTAAATATTTAATTAATTATAATTTCCACAAAAAAAATAATCTTCAACAAATATCTAAAATAACACTCAAATAATTTTGACATAATTAAAGTAAACTAAGATAATTTTAAAATTTAAATTATCTTAATTCTTGGGACGTTACAATTGGCTTGTGAGGGATTTATTTTATGGGTTGGATCTAAAACCAATTGTTCAATAATGGATCAGTGAAACTTAAGGAGCAAGATGTAGTCTCAAGGGTAAAACAATATTTTGACCCAATCGAGGTTTCAAACAACCTATGAAGGATTGGTTTACTAATCATGGTTATATCAGATGGACACAAATATATATCTATAGTGAGTGGAATGCAATACGGGACTTTAGTGGAATGACTCGTTAGTTAACGAATGTTGATTAGCTCGATCTAAAAGGATTTAGTCAGTTAATCTCGGATCGTTGAATCTCATGATCTATAGGTCCACTAGGTTACCCTGTTAGCTCATATGGAATTAACTTAGAACAATACGTTGGAATAATTCGAATTGTTCGAATTGGGCAAAGAGAGAGAAATTGACAAATATATGTGATATAACCGTTGATTATAAGTTTGAAATAGAGTTTTATGTGTAAGTTTGATTTAATATTAAAAATATGAATATGGATTCATATTCAAAAGCGTAGAATTATTGGAAATGGTCAAAGTTGTAAAAAGTCAAAATGGTGACTTTTGACTTTGAAAAGTCAAACTTTGACCAGTTTTATATTCAAATGTGATTTGAATTTCAAAAAAATGAATGTAGATTCATGCTCGAGAGGTCAAATTAGTCAAGATAGACAAAATGGTAAAAAGTCAAAATGTTGACTTTTGACTTTGATTTAAATGGCCAAATGACTGCCCTTTTACTAAAGTTAGTGGGAAAATCCAACATTTTGTTGGATAATACCACCAAATATTAGTGGGATAGGTGGCTGCATCAGATGTAAACACCTAGCTTGGTAAGTTTCACAAATGGTTAGTGGGATGTTAGATTTGAGATTTTATGAACTAATTACATGCATTTTTGCATGTAATTAGTTATAAATAGGTTTCATTTCACATTAAAAAAGAATTTTGCTATTTTTATAATTTTGACTTATAAAATTATTCAAAAAGTTTCTCTCTTCCAAAGTCTCAATCTTAAGTCCAACCTTCGAATTTCCATCTTGTTGTCCCAATCTCCTTTACTTAACAAGTTTCACGATCCGGTTCTGAGTCTGAAGAATAGCGGTAAACTCTTAAGGTGATCTTGAGTTAATATTCGTGAGGAGATATCGAGGAACAGGAAGCTACGAAGATTCGTATTAGATAAACTCTAATTTCACTTAATTAGCTACCCTCAGATGGCTAACGAAAACATTCGCACTATACTAGTTGTCTTTACATCCACCCATAATCAGTTAGTACTGCTATTGGAGACACTACTGAACGACAATAAGTGGGTGACACATACACCGTACGAAACTAGGCATCAAATTAGGTAGTTTTTATACTTCCGTATGATCTACTCCTTCGACCTCGCATGTCGTCAAAGTACAAGAATGCATAGGCAAACTTTTTTCATTCTATGTCACTTCCTGAGACAATTGTTGGTCTGACGTCGACCGAAATTGTCGATGTCGAGGAGATGATCGCAATGTTTCTGCATATATTGGAGCATAATGTCAAGAACAGAGTCATCCAGCGGGATTTCATGCGATCAAGAGAGACTGTTTCTCATCATTTCAACCTCGTGTTGTTAGCTATGATACAACTACACGATAAGTTGCTGAAGAAATCACAGCTAGTAACAAACACTTGCAATGATCCACAATGGAGGTGCTTCGATTTTTAACTAGTCTTCTAATCCATTATGATAAGGTAGCCCGATGGCATAGTACTTGCTGCATTTCTTTTTCAATTAAGCAAATTGTCTCGGAGCATTAGACGAGACTTACATAAAGGTAAACGTGTCCATTCATGATCGTCCTAGGTATAGAACACGTAAGGGAAAAGTTGTTACGAACGTGCTCGGTGTTTGTGACATAAAAGGTAACTTCGTATACGTGTTGGTTGGCTGGGAAGGATAGGCAATAAATTCCCGTATACTCTGCCATTTTATATCACGACCCAACGGACTGCAAGTTCCAAAGGATAAGTGGTGTTCGTACTAAAACAACATGAAATCTATGAATTTGCATATGCTCATACGAAGACAACATGAAATCGTGTTAGGATTTTACTATCTATGCTCATACGAAAACAACATGAAATCGTGTTAGGATTTTACTATCTATGCGACGCAGGGTATCCAAATGCCGAAGGATTTCTTGCTCCATACAGAGGACAAAGAAACCACTTGCAAGAGTGGCGTGGATCTGGTAATGCGGTAAGTAATGCAAAATAGTACTTCAACAAGAAACATTTTTCGACACGAAATGTTATTGAGCGAGCATTTGGGTTATTGAAGGGTCGTTGGGCAATACTATATGGCAAGTTGTACTATCCCGTGCAGGTTCAGTATCGTATAATTTTGGTATGTTGCCTTTTACACAATCTCATAAACTGAGAGATGGCGCATGTCGATTTTTTGGATGAACTGGACGAGGGAGACTCGAACTTCGCTACGACCAGAGGTGACGACATTCACTTCATTGAGAACTCCAACGACTGGACTCAGTGGAGGGATTAAATGGCAGCACAGATGTTCACTCAATGGCAGTTGCGTAATCAATAGATCTATGTGTTCATTAAGTATTATTGTATTATAAATAAGTTCGATAGGGTTTTTCGTCTGTTTAATTTAATGTATACTTCCAACAGTAAAATTAATGGTTACATATGAAATATAATATTTAAATTGCCATTTTATGTCGTCAATCTTACGATTGTACATATTTAACTTACTGATTTATGTGCCATCATTTCAATTGTTAGTATGACAACTTGTCACGTGCACCGAAGCATGTATGGACAAAAGAGGAGGAGGGAACCCTCATAGAGTGTTTAGTGGAGTTGGTCTCAATGGGTGGATGGAAGTCAGACAACGACACATTCAGACCAGGTTATCTGTTTTAGCTTCTTTGGATGTTGAAGTCCAAGTTATCGGGCTACAATGTCCCTGCCACAACTGTATTTGACTATCGCATAAAGATGTTGAAGCGCTCCTATCAGGCAATTGCAGAAATGCGGGGACCCACATGAAATGGATTAGACGGGAACGAGAATGCAAAGTGCATAGTGGCTGAGAAAGACTTGTTCGACAATTGGGTCAGGGTATGTGAAAAGTATAACTGTACACTGTTCTTAATTTTTACTAAC
>JBBPDI010000023.1:9736897-9748490 GCA_037974545.1 Cucumis variabilis
CCTAGTGAAATAGAAACCTAACTAGTTAACAGAGTTACATCTAGTGGTTACTATTTCGCGGTCCGGTCTTATGCAAACTCATTGCATACGATACCCTCACTCGCATGTCAACTACACGAACACGTTGGATCATTGTGTTTAATCAAATACAAAGTGAGCCGTATCCATAGTGTTACCAGGATAAGGTACCCAACTTTATCCCTATACTATAGACCCTTTAAGCTGATCTCGAACATTGATCCTGTATGTCTCTACATACTATTCAAGACTCATTAAATAACTTAGGATGCTAGTTTATTGGATTTGGGTTATTAAGACAAAACTAATAATTTAATCAACAACAATTATTACAATAATAACACTTTATTAATAACGGTCAATGGATTATATTTACAATCTACGAGTTTTAGGATATAAATCCCAACATTAACAACAATAAATACAAAATTGACCTTTCAGGAAAATATTTAGTAAGTTCTACTTTTAATATTGCTGACTTGAGTCTTTTTGATGTAGGTGATCAATTTCTTGATTCGAGGTTGAATCCTTTTGGAGAAGGGAAAAATAATGAGAATCATCGTGTTCCACTCGTTTCAGAAGGACCAATTACAATATCTAAAATATCAAAGATTCAACAATCATTCATTCTTCATGTTCAAGAATGGATAGGGTCGATTCATTATGAATTTCATGTGCCACATACTAATACAAGAGATGAAGGACCATTTGGAGTTAGGTTAATGTTTTTTCGATTGAAGTGGACTATGAGGTAGACACTAAGCTTCCATGAAGCTAACAATTTGAAGACCTCATGACTTACTTAATATCACATTTTTATTGTATTTCCATTTGTTTTACTTTAACAAGTTAGGGTAACTACCATTAATAGCTTAGTATTAAAGATGGTGGTTGGAAATTAGTCGTTGGAAGATAAAAAGATTAGTTAATGTTTTAAAGAATTTTGGTATTTTCATTAGTTAGGATAAAATCTCTACAAGGCTATAATGCCTTTATCATTTCATTTCTAAGAACATGACTTTTGATGAATGCAATTTGAAATCTCATGTTGAGACTTTTCCCCTTAATTTGCAATTCTTGTGATAGAATGCATGCGAGCCATTCAACTAACCTTGATCAAGTTTGGTTGTGGAGTGACTCAATTCTTATGATAGAATTACAAGATTTAAAGCATCAAATATACTTATAGTCTTATACCTCTATGATTAATTCTTTTATAGTTTTGTAAATCAATTTTGTATTCAACGTTGTATATCCTTTAGGCTTACGTTAGGGAGCGAGAGTTTTTAAAAAAATTCTGTAAGTAGAGAATTTTAGGGTTTGGAGCGATGAAGCCATCTTGCGGTAAGTTTTTGTTAAAACGCAGTAAGCGTTGTGGTCTTCTCGCAAGATGTCAAGCAAAAGAGATGAGTTTTGATTAAGGTTTCAAAAAAGTTGAAAAGTTTCATTTCTTTTAAAATTCAAATTTTAATAGTCATGATTGCAAACTGTTGTTGAAAACTAAAACGTCATGTCAGAATATCAATTCTCATTTAAAATGCATGATGATAACCTCGTGGTAACCATGCCTTAACCCGAGTTAACACTCTCTTTAAAAGCCCTTCCAAAGCTCTAATTATAATCTTGTCACTGCATGAGCATTTTCATGCTTTCTTTCTCTTTCAAGCAGTCTGATCATCTTCTCCGACAAGCAAGTAAGAATCTTATCCTTTCTTTTTACGTTTTAGCTATTTCACCTTTCTATTTTCGTAACAATGGCCGGAGGGAAAGCAATTGAAAATTTTGAGAGAGAGAATTAGAATTAGTAAACTCGACGGTCCTGTGTTGGAGCAAGCTCAACCCAGTTCCGTTTAAGCCCTACCCAATTCACGTGAGATTTTTGGAACAAAGAGCTTTAACCTCTTCAATTTCAAGGGTAAAGGGATGCCAATGACGGCGGATAATTTAGAAATTATGTTAGGACTGTTTCTAGAAGAAAAGAAAAGTTGAGAGAATTGGCTGAGGCGAAAGAAAAAGTGGGCGAAGAAGAAAAAGGAAAGAAAAAAACAAAAAGAAACAGAGGAGATTGGCGAGGAAGAAGAACAAGCAAGTTCTGAAAAAGAGGAAGGCGAGAAAGAACCTTCCTCGTCTATTGCAGAAACTGAGTTTGGGAGGTTGGTGATAGAAGATTAGAAAAATAAGGAAAATGTTAAGTCCGAGCTTTAGAAAATGAAAGACCAAGCAAAAGGCGTTTAGGCCTTAGCAAAAAAGAGAAATTAGCTTTCTCTGTGGAGAAGAGGAAGGGTAAAGAGAAACCTCTCGAAGAGTTGTGTGAGGAGTTTGGAAAGAAGTAGATGAGATGAACCCACTGGAAGATAATGTGGGCGAAGAGTGATCAAAGAAGGTAAAGGCGTCAAGAGGTCATGGTGTCAAAAGGCAAGCGAAGAAAGTAAGGGCTTACAAGGAGAGGTGAGCCTAAAGGCGGAAAGGGAAGATGTTCTTTTAGAGGACATAAACAAACAATTTATAGTAGAGAAAGGACTTTTCCCATTTGAAGGTCAACTCGTACCTTCCATCGCATCACCCATCAAGGCGTTAGGCTGGCAAGAGTTTTTCAGATGGGTGAATGCGATAAGACTTGGTGTGGTTAACTTATTTTACAACAGCGAGTTCAACATCAAGAAGACTTACATCATCATAAAAGGGAAAAAGGTGAACTACAGGCCAAAAGCTATAAATGCTCTGTTCAAATTGAATCAAACTGTTGTGGGACATCTTATTTTTAGAAACCTAACAGACCCCAACATGCAAGACGCATTGGACAAGGTTGCCTGACTTAGGGCAAAAATGGGATGTGATCATCAATGGGAAGTGCCAACTCTTCCCCCATAACCTAAAGACGACTGCTAGCGTTTGACTAATGTTTATAAAGAAGAATCTCATGTCCACGAGACATGATAACACAATTTCCTTGGAGAGGACAATGCTAGTATATTGTATCATGGAGGAAATATCAGTGGATGTGGACGAGATTACCTGCGAACAATAGAAGCCTGGTTACAACATCCTTGGGGACCCAAACCCTTCCCACATCTAATCAAAAGGCTTTTTTTGAAAGCATGCCCCTAGCTTGAGCAGTCGTCACAAGTAGCATGCATTAAAGAGGGAATGTGTAATGTAGCCAACCTCAGTCGCATCTTTGCACTCCACAAGAATAAAGCCACTTCCAAGAAGTTGAAAACACGAGATAAAGTCAGAACAAAGGCTGGGTGCAAAGTGGAGGCAATAAAAGAAAAATTAAGGGAAGAATAAGAAAGTGAAGTTTAAGAAATTTCTTTAAAAAGAAATAGGATAGGTGAGGAGGAGGCTTCAAGCTCAAGGAAAAAGAAAATCTTGAAGGCCAAGGACTATAAGGACCCTTTGCCTCGCACTTGCATCATACCCTTTCCACCACATCCACCAGCTTGCCTGACAAATCCAAAACCTCAACAACAAAGGCCATAATCATTCATACACCTACACCATCTCCATCCAAATCTGACATGCCCAAGTCTCCATTGCAGACCCATAAAACCAACCCTTCACAATTTAAATCACCACCCTCACCCATAATTCAATTTGATATATCCTCCTCGAGGCAAGAACCGGATAACTCTCTCGCCTTTGTAACTATTGACCCAACTAACTAACCACTTGGTCAAGAGAGTTCAAGTCAAGAGAAATTTCAGGACTCGCTCTCAAACCCTACCGTATTTTTTACTGATGCGCTTAAAGAGCCAGAAAAGAGGGTGGACAACCCAACCCTATCTTAGAAAAGAAAAGAGTCCACGAAAGAGATCATTGATGACTCACTCCAAAGGGAAAAAAATAGACCCTGAGGTGGATGGCGAGATGAACCTTCCTTCGTCGCCACAAGAAATTAGTAAGTCAGTGCGACAAGAAAAGGAAAGGGCGGCGAATGAAGATAAAGAAGAAGTTGAAGCGGATTACACCTTTAATTTCATCATGAACACGTTTGTCAACCCATGAAGAGTGGATTTGAAGATGTAACCCAATGCCAGAGCAACCTACACAAAATGCATCTGCGGAGACAAAAGCAATTACACGATTTAGAACTCAAATTTGACAATGCAAATGCTCATCATTTGGCTGAGACTGAAGGACTCAAAGATACAGTACAAGAGCTCATAATGCAAAATATAGAGTTCAAGGCATAAAATCAAGTAATCATGGGGATGATATAATAGTCGGCCAAACGCAATGATGTGGAATTCAAGGCTACATTGAGATATCTTGACGCAGCGATCTATAACATCATTCTAGTGCCTGAAGTTCCCCAAGGGTGGCAACACCCTTAACGCAAAACGATACTGCGATACACGGCAAAGCAGAATCCTTCCAACCGTCACCTCAACAGTAAACTTGGCTAGTGTATTTTGGGTCTTAAATTTTGAATTTATTTTTTTATGCTTGACTTTTGTAATTTGTATTTCTTTGTATTATAGTCGTTGCAATGAAAAGTTCAACTTTTGATATGATTTTTGTGCATTTAATCTTTCTTGTCACAAGCTTGGCTCCTCGCTTTTTAGTATTCTAATTTTTCTTCGTTATTCAATAATACTTCAATAAAATAAATCATGCGAAGTAAAGTTTTATTTGTTATTTAGGCGTTTAATTTGTTAAGGAACCTTCCTTAGAAAAGATCTCTAGAGTTTATTAGGCGAGCAAAATTTACCTCAAACCTCTTTTGTAAAATTTTTCTACGAATAATCTTATCATTCACTTTTAGCAATGAGGACATTGCTAACCTTTAAATTTAGGAGTGAGCGAGGTCCGCGTTAAAGCTTTTGAAACTTTTTGGAAATCCTCTTAATACATTAAAAAACAAGGCGTTGTAACAAAAGTTGAAACAAAGCCAAAAATGTGAAAATCTTAAAATTTATGTATCTGTATTCAATCTTAATAACAACTCCTATGTTGTTTTCTCTCACAAAAATAAAGAACCAAAGCTTCAAAAGTAAAAGTGAAAGAGTGAGTAATAAGAGAAGAAACGAGTTACAGTTGAGGAGAGAAACGAACTTATAGAGTACCTATGATTTTCCATTCAACGCATCCTCATGAATAAAAAGTTGATTAAAAAGTATTCTTTTGCCAAATAAAAGGATTCAAAACTTTTCAAAAAATTTGGCCATTTCTGAAATTGAAAATAAGATTTACTGTGGGAAATGAACAAGGGAATTTTGAGTATTAAGCTTGCCGCATTCTGAACTTAGAATTTTTTTTCTTTAGCAAGAAGTACGCCATAAGAGTAAATCCTAAATAGCGAATAAAACTTGTTTGCGCTTTGAGAAGTGTTGAAACACAAAAGGGGAAGGTGAGTCTTGAAGAAGGAATTTTGCTTGCAAACAAGCATAATATGGAGCAATGCTTGAGGACAAGCATTATTCTAAATTTGGGAGTATGATAGCCTGTATAAATACCCTAGCTTCTTGTATTAGAATAATGAGGTTGAAACGCACATGAAAATGATAAGAACGTGTAACTTGTGTTGTAAACGCATCAGTATGTGGAAAAAGACTTTACATGAGTATTATGCCTATTTTATGTGATTTTAATGTCTAAACCCAGGATAATGAATAAAGAAAGAAGCTAGTGAACAACGCAACACATCTCGTGAAAGAACAACAACCAGGAACTCATCTGGAGATTAACGTTTCCAAGCGAGGAACAAAGTTATCACACGAGAAAGGATCACTAGAAGACAATAGCGATAGTTGAAGATGATGTGACATGCGACAGATACTTTTTGGTGGATGTCCCTGACAAGTTTAATGACCCTGAGAGGAGCACACCTTAATAATAAACTAGTTGAGTAAGTTAAATCACATCAAAGCTCTTGCATTGCTTAATCGCCTAATGGCGCATAGACCTTCCTTCACACTTTCTTGCATACAAGTTAGATCGCATATAATTCCATTTGACATCTATTTACTCCCCTTTACAGATTCTCTAGGCGTACACAAGTAGTTTTAATCCTAGTTCTGATTCTTTTATACCTTTGTAGTTAATTCTTATACTGCCCAACTAATAAGTAATTCGCTAGAACTAATGTCTATCAACAATTTTCAGTGTTCGACCCTAGATCATCCAGGTAAACCTATTGTTTTGTTTGTACTTGGACAAGTAGTAGGAAAACTTGTATTCAATGAGGACTTAAGTATTACACGATGAAGAGGTACATAGTGAGCATTTTGCATGCTGTGACCATGACCCATGACTCATTGCCTAGAATCAAAGCATGCTATGCAGAGAGTTAATGTGAGCGCATTACGGGCGATGACCTGACTTAAGGACATATTGCATCTGCGTTACACACACATGAAATTATCAAGTCCAAACAAACCACCAATAGCTAGGAGATGGAAAAACTAGGCGTTCGTAGAAGCCCTTATCTCAAACGTAGTCACAAATGGTGGAAGAATTAGGTATCTACTGAATACCCTCACCATAGGACCTTTATGCACATAACTATAATAGCCCCATAGGGTTGCTATATGTATCTCATGATAAACTCTGTATAGACTTAAAACATTCATGTCTGATGCTTATAAACCTTAAATATTAAAATCTCAAGTATGCTCAAACTCACATATTGAAGTCATCTTGCTTTTAAAACATATTTTTAACAATACTTTTTTACTTTCAATAACATTAGCTTACTAAAGGCATTTTATAAACTCATGTTTTTGAGCATACTTATTTCCTCAAGCTCAAACAATACCAATTACATTAGAAAGTATATTTGAGGTTGTATGAATTTAAATAATTTAGAAACTATTTTAAAAACATTTAAAAGGTCACTCACAGTACTCAATTAGCCTCTCGGCCTATAGATTTGTCTAATACATTTTTGTCCAGAAAATTGAGAATTTAAACCTAAATTAATCGTCCAAAATAATTAAATAATTAAATAATACCAATTGAATTATGTTAAATATTGTTGTAAAATGTGCATAGTTGCTAATTCTTGCTCATATTAATCAGGGTTGAGATTGCTTTGTTGGAGTAGCTTGCTAGAGGTCATCATCAACAGATGAAATCGTAAATAATTTTACTGTAGAAAAATGAGTGTTAAAATAACTGTTACTTCTCTTCTTCTTCTTTTAAAATATTTATTGTTTGATATTTTGATGAGTAAATAAAATTTAAGAAAATTGTCGAAAATAGCAAAAGAATTATCTATTTTTTGAATGAATAAATAAATTTGTTGATTTAGTCGTTAACCTTACTTCAAATCAAATTATTTTATCTACAAGTTTTTGGAAATTGTACACATAATTTTATTAAAAAATAAAACTTTAAAGAAAAAATATGTATAAAAGATTAAAAAAATAAGATAAAAACGTATCCAATATGAAAAAGAAAATTAAATAACAATGGTAGAGAAACTTAAAATAAAAAATAAATTAATTTGAAAAAAAAAGTTAACAGTACACTTCAATAAAAAAAAGCAACAAAAATAATTTTATATTTGTTTATATTATATTATAATGGAAAAAATATTGAAATAGTAATTAAAAGAATTAAATGAGAATAACTTAAAAGATTGACATTAATCCAAAAAAAAATGAAAATACCTGTGGATAACTTTTTTATGAATTAAAAACAATAACTTAAGATCTACATTAATATTGTAAATTTAGAATTCGGCAAGAGGTAGAATTGTTTAAAAAAGATTTTTTCCCTTAAAACTACTTTTAATATATAGGATAAGGATATATTTTTACCTTTAGTAAAACAAAATATATCTATAAAATAAACTTGGTCAATCTCAATGATAGAACATCATTTATTTCAAATATTGAGGGGTGAAATTTTGAGGTAAAATAATTATATTTTGAATATGTCAATGATGTTATGAGAATGAAAATAGCCTATAGGATTTCAATAAGTAATATATAGTAAATTGGGACCATGTGTTACATATAATTTATTTCAATAGTTGACCTGTGAAATTTTTATGTACCATTTATTTCAATAATTAACACATGAAATTGGAAAATAAGTGTATGTATGAGGAGAGGATCAAATATTTAACTACCAATGCAACATGCGACTTAGTTTTACTCGTTTTAGCATAAAAATATATGTTCAATTAGATCCTACCGATAAAAAATTATAATAAATGTTGTTTTAGTTCAATTTCTACTTTTTTTCTTAGCGGTAGATATATACTTTAACAAATTAAGTTATCTTAAATCACTACATTTTTAGAGTAGGAAATTTTTTTTGGCTTCCATAACATGTTTGTAGTTTTGCTTCCTTGAATTTTTTTTTATATGATTCGCTATAGATATTTGAATAAAGAGGAAAAAAATTTGAAATTACGACAACAAAATTAAATAAAATGAAGTTGATTATCCTTCACCAAGGTTTTTTATTCTCTCTTTTTACCTATTTCCTTAAATTAAAATACTGTGAATGAAGTTGCAGAGGGTTAATGCATTTGGGTTTATGGATTGTTCGATAAAATCTGATTTTCTTCTTTATTTCTGCAGCACTTTTGGATGGTCATTTCAATCATCTTCTTTGCTGCTGCTACAGTATTTACTCTATTGAAGCTTTGTGGTAAATTTTAATTTTCCACATTTAGATTGCATAGTCTTTTAGTTTGATTTTAAGTAATATGGGGTTGTATGGATGGTTATGTAGATTGTTTTTTTTTATTTTTTAGAAATAGTGGATGGTTATGTATATATATGGATTGTTGACAGCATGGATATGTTTAATTTCTAGTATTCAAGTTTATAAGATCATCATTTTTATTCTGACCTTATGTCTACATGTTGTGGACAACAAAAATTTCATCTTCTTAAAGGATTAACATTGTTCTCGCTAGTAGGAAAATATGAGTACTAGATAGTTATTTTTTAATTATATATGCATATGATTGAATACTGAAAGAATTGATCTTATCTTATCAATGTTTTGATCATGTTAACCTTTGTAAGGAACGTTGGTGCCCTTGGCCGGTGGGACTTATTTGTAAATTTTATGTTTTCCTATCATGTTTTATTTGGAGCAATCTTTAGTGTAGGAGCAAAATCCCAAGTGTGAATTTTTTTGTAAAATTGGCAACCGACTTTGATGTTTTCCATCTTTATAAAATGTTGACGCATAAATTGTATGGTTTAATTGTTTGTAGAATGATTGAAGTCATATCTGGTTGAAAGCCTAAGCGATCGTGTAGATAGTCAGACAATCAAATAGGAACCTAAGTGATTGTCGAAGGTTGAAGAGTATGAGGGTGTTTAGGATTTCTTATTTAATTTAGATTTATTATATTTTTAGCTTGATTCCATTTTATATTATGGATTGTTTTGCAATTTTCAGTTTCTTTTTTTCTTTCTTTTGTTCTTTGTGTTTTCTTTTTATGAGACATTTTAAATTATTTATTATATTTAAGCTTTCTTTGCTTTTCTTATATTATGATTTTATTTTAATTTTGAGTTTCTTTTTCTTTTTTTAGTCTTTTGTTGTGTGATGTTTTTTTATGGAACATTTGTAGTTTAGATTTATTATCTTTTAGCTTACTTGCATATTGATTGTTCTAAAATTTTGAACTTCTTTATTTTTTTTCTTTTGTTGTGACAATGTTTTTTTGTGAGATATATATTTTTAATTTGGATCTATTATCTTTTTAGCTTCCCTGCATTTTGTATTATTGATTGTTTTGAAATTTTAAGTTTTTTTTTCTTTTTTTGGTATTTTGTTTTGCGATGTCTTTTTTGACATATTTTTTCTTTTTGTGGACATGTTGTGCGAGACATTTTTAATTTAAATTTATTCTTTTAATTTATATTTTGTATTAGAGATTATTTTGAAATTTGAAGTTTGTTATGATATTTTTACTTTTGGTATTCTCTCTTTTTTAGGATTTCTTTGGTTTAGTTATATGCTATTTGATGTGGTAGTTATTTCTTGGACTAATTTTTTTTTTATTGTAGATAGCTTTTATATATCTGCATATATATATTTGTTTTGATTTAATTTTCTTTTTTTAGTATCTATACTACTCTCTTGTCCAACCATCTATTATATCTTTTTTCTTTTTACACCTTGTGAGTCTTATTTTCATTTCTTTAATCATTTTTGTGCATTTTCATTTTATTCGTTGGTATATTAATTTTAATTTTTTGTATTTTTTATTTATGAAAATTTTGAAGATAATTATGAAATTTTTTGAATATTTTGTTAAGGGCTCTATAACCATTCCCTAATTGGGAAGTCAATAAATGCAAAAGAATCTTTGTCATTTTCCACATTTTCACATGTGTCTTATATATATTTATTCTAAAATATACATAATATCCATAAATAAAATAAAAATAATTGTTCTTTGTTTAATTTGTAATTCGAAATAGTTGAAGCGTTGAATCAACTGGCAATGTCGATATTTGGATAGTTTCTCTTATAAAAAAATCAACAAAAGAATCTTTCTCTCAAAGTCAACGTCACCACACTACAAGAATTCAGAATTCTTTCGAAACAGAAAAAGTCATTTACGAAGATAACGCCGGAGAAAGCTTCTCCAACGTAGTACTCCCCACGTTCTTGCCGATTGAGGTTTCTGACGTGGCAAACCTTTGCCGACGCTTTTTGGTATTACTACCGATGCATTATGGCGTCGATAGATAATGAAAAAATGAAAACATGGAAGAGAGTCATGACATTGTGGAACCCATGATTTCTTTTTTCTTTTGAATCACTCCACGTAAGAAGTTAATATAAAATATAAAATTGATGTTATTAGTTGAATGTGGGTCACAATTTTCTTAGATATGATCAAATAAAAAAAAATGAAGTTCACAAACTCGAATTTCAATTTCTTGGCCTAATATCCCTCAAATCACAGATAATGTTTATATTTTGCAGTTTTAGTCCTGTTGCGAGCTCGAATTAGCACTACTTTGAACTCTTCTTCGACTTCAAGGTGACAATGATTTCATATCCCAAATGAAGGCTCTAATCAATGAAGACAATGTTGATCAACACAAAGGTAATTAGGAGAAATTCTCAACCTTAGAGCCCATTCTCTCTCTCACTGAGGTCATTAAAGTTAACATCAAGACTGACTTAAACTGGACTCGTCCATTACCAATACCAATCATCTAGGAGAAATCGTGTTGTAGGACTTCATAATTAAGTAACAAAATTGCAAGATGGCACAACTGATAAAAGACCACACACCACCTATCAATCACCCATATTGATAATTAAGTACCAAAATAGTTAAAACAAAAATATTAAAAAAAACAAATAACTATAAAAGACTAGTAATTCATCAAAGGAGGGTTAAAGACGTTTCATAAGTATACAGAGATAATTCTAAAACAAAAAATACAAAAACATTACATTTTAATATAAAACGAAACACGAGGGCTGTACACACGGCAACTTCAGGAGACTTCCATGAAACGTGTCAGCTTTTCCACATCAACACGTATACCATCTTCTTGTTCAAACACCGGCTTAGCTTCACCATACCTCCAGAACCATCTCCTACTTTCTCACCCCTATAAAATCCGCCCACTAT
>JBBPDI010000023.1:9760341-9772966 GCA_037974545.1 Cucumis variabilis
GTTGCTGTAGAAAGTATTGATAATCAAACTGAGAAGCTGGTTAATCTCAGCCTGAAAGGCGAAGGTCTCAGCATCAGCCATCTGCACGTCCGCCATTGAATATTCTTATACAACCTCACGAATGGAGAAAACACAAAGCAAACGAAAAACAAGCTTTGAGAGAGCAGAGACTAAAGAGCACGATATGCACAGAGAACGCTTGTAACTTGAAGTTGATCCGGAGTGGAAGAAGACGAAAGGTATTTATAGTAGAAGAAGAATATAACAAACTCTCGATCCTTCTACGTTGCTCGAGAATCACGTCTGAATTGTTGATGTTCAAACGGCGTCGTATGACCCTTTGCCGCTCGGTTTCCCTTGTCGGTTTGGTCGCTAATAACGAGATCGAGAACGTTCTTCGGTTGTGGGGTCGTCTCTGGAATGTTCGTTAGCGCGAAATATTGCTGGCAAGAATTCGAACTATTTCTTCTATACATATAAAATACCGTTTTATTCCTTGCTTTTCCCTTAGCTTTGGATTTTATTTCTTTCAACATTTTCATTTTCCAATTTTTATTTAGGAAAATTCTATGAATGAAAAATAATTATTTATAAGAATTAGTAAATTTTAGATTTTATCATACACTTTATAAATATCTTAGTTTATTTTGTTATATTTAAAAATACCATTTAGTTTATATATTTTAAATAAATTTTAAATTTAATCTTAATCTTAATCTATGATTGATCTTTTAAACAAAAGAAAATTTGTTCTTAATATTAATTATATTAAAATTGAACAAAGTTAAAAAAAAAATTAAAGAGGATAACACTTGAATTTAATATTTTTTCTACTTTTCAGTTTAATAATGTAAAATAGGTTGATTATGAATTATATAGGGTCGGTTGCAAAAATAGTAGTTCCCTAGATTAAAAGTATTATGTAGCAATATTTGAAAAAAAAATGCAAATATAACAACTGTCATTGTTTGTTATAGAAATTTATTCATGATAAATTATACTGTAAATATTGATCTATCAATGATAGATCATAATAGTTTATTACTCCTAGATTTTTATCACTAATAAACTATGATATATTTGTAAATTTTTTAGAAATGTTGCTATATACTTGATTATAATCTATATAATCGCTAACCATTATAATTATCCAACTATATATAATTTGTTTTCGAATCATAAATGAATTATATAAATTCACATTTTAAATCTTCTAGGGTATGTAAATGTATAGGTAAAAATAAAATTATTCATTGATGTGATCAATGGAGTGCTTGTCAAGTTTTCCACATTCTATAGCTATAATGAGCGTTGGGCTCAACAACAAAATTCATAGACTTCGTACGTAACTTGATTGAAGATGAGAGATAATCGATATGATTATCATTGATAGTGTGGGACACATTGTTACTCTTTTTGAAAAAAAGAAATTTCCAAACTTTGCCTGATAAGTACTGTTTACATGGTTAGTCAATTATCGTTCATCAAATTTGATTGCATTTAAAATTAGTATCGTTATCAATATAACATGAAATAATCAATAATTTTCAGTAATGTATATCACAATCTATATCTGTATCCATAATTTAAAATTTTGTCACTTTTTACTTGTATTCTCCATAATCTGTGGATTCATACTCATATTCATATCAATAACTTTGCTAAATCAAGAATTAATTGAAAATGAAGTAAATTATTAATTATGTCATAGAGACTTTTATATTTGAGCGAAGGTTTAAGACTTAGCCAAGCATTAGCGAGATGTCATTCTCATAGAGAGGTGGTTTGAAGTTATCCTTATCCTTTACTATCAAGAGTAGCCTTAACTTCAATCAGGTGCATTGTTGAAACTTGAAAATTGAAAATTTTCAACTCCTCACCCTGTCTAATAACCCTTCCACTTGTTTCCATATAAATAATTCTATAAAATATCGTGGGTCAGGTAAATTCAAAGATAATTTTGTTTTTTTATTTAAAGTTAATTTAAATCATACAAGTTACCATAATTGATTTGAAATAATCTATATCCATATATATGTATATGTATCAAATGTGTTTTGAGAGGAAAATTTATCTCCTCACTTCTTAAAAAAATAAACATAGTGTTCACACGAGATTTCAAGAGAAATATAATTTGTGGAATTAAACTTTGTTTATTAATTTGTATGGTGAATACAGTCTCTAGTATTTACTCCTTTGGTGCTTTCTCTCGAATACAATATAAAAACTTAGAACTTCTTGATTTTTGGTTTTCAGGACGTTGTAGTTACAAGTCAATTTAAACTCCGATCTTCTGGAATTTAAGAAAAGTTTAATCTTTCAAGTCTTCAATCTTTCAGAAGATGTTGATCTTGTGATTGATACGAACTCACAACCAAAGATCTTGTGATTGCAAAATCAGCTCAATCCCAATCGTCAATCTTCATTCTTCTCTTATAAATAGGTGAAGATGGGGTCAAAAAAAGTAAAAAAATTTATTCATCAATCCGCTGCCTAAGAAAAAAATTGTTGTAGTTTGCTTTTTTTTTTTCGGCGGAGCTTTCTTTCCGTTGCTGGTCTTTTAGTTTCTTTCCACCGTCGATCTTCTACACCGAAGTTTTTTTTACATTTATTGATTCTTTTTTTTAAAAAAAATCTAATTGTTTTTATTTTTATTTTTACCAGTTTCCTTTAAAAAAAACAAATTCTTTTATTGTTATTATTTTTTTAAAAAACAAATTACTACTAACCATTCCTTTTTTCTTTTTACCTTACTCTTGACTTACTAATTAATTAATTTTTTTCTCAGGTTTAGTAGTTGTTTGAACCAACTTGCAAGAAGGCTCCATCAAAGGTTAAAACTTTTTTTTTTTTTTTACTATCAATGACTTTCTTTTTTTGCTATATTTTTTAAGGTCCTATGTAAGTATCTTAGTTTGGTCAACATTCTGGCTTCTTAGGTTTGTACACGATAGACGATGCAACTCTATCATAACGCTCACTGCTGCGACTTCTTGCCAACTAGAATTTTATAATATTTGTTTTCATATATTTTTTTTCGAGACCAAGTCGCCAATACTAACTCTCTTTTGGTTTTTTTTTCCAGAACAATGGTTTATTTCACAAAATGATTTGTGAATGAAAATAGACATCTTGTAATACTTTCTAACAAAAATCAACCAAGAGACGATGGACTTAGTCTTCTTGTGGAGAAGTCATAGGCTGACCTTTTTGCAGATCATTGGTCATGTTTAGACAACAACTCGATTCTTCCCAAATTATCTGTGGAGATACATTTGTCTAAGGGAAAGAACGCATGAGTCTTGCAATCCTCCATCCATGATAAGGCTCCTACTTCTAAAAGAGTACTCACTCTCGAACATCGTCTAATTGAAGGTCAAACGCGTTAGGGTGCTGTGACTAAAGTCCCTGGAGAGTTTTGCTTTATTGAATGCTATTCGGAGTGGCTAGAGTTTGTAGTTGATCGAAATTCACGACTTCTCTACAATGCTCATTTATTTGGTGTCGTGACAGTCTGAGCATTTTGTAAAGCTTGGTGTCCTTTGATTAATATTCTTCATTCCATGGCGGGCGAGTTATCCATTTCTCTATGGGAGCTATGGTCATTTGGGGGGTCTTTCGATTAAGGGAGATTTCTACTTGGAAATCATCCCTTCCTATAAAGAATTAACCTCTTCACGAGATAAGACAGATGTCTTCCGGCGACATGTCAGTATTTTTTTCATACATATTAGTAAATAATTTATATGCAGAGGGATGATCACACGACCTTTTCCAAGAATGACTCCTAAGTGACTATTAGCTCCTAGATTTCATTTTGGTACCTTGGGTCTAGGAACTATGATAAGCCCGTCGCACGAAAGCAAAAGAAGGCATCACACTCCAGATCTACTCAAAACCTAATGGCTCAAAGATCCAATCTCGATAATGGTTCTTTAGAGAAAACATGAACTTAGCATAACAAACGATCTAAAGGATGCGACATATTTAGCTGCCTTCTTATCTTAATGGTCGTGTCTTTTCATGTTTCATAGAAGGGATCATTTCTTCACCTTAGAGTATTTAGGATTGCAAGCTTAATGACCGACAAATATATCTATAATCTTGCAGTTCCAGTTTGACCAACATTTATCATGGGCTAAGTTTGATAACTAAAGCCTCGAACCCAGTAGGACGCATGGACTTTCACTTTCCTATGCATTACGTCCATGACTGGTTAGCTCATTATTTTGGCACTCATTATTCACTTCCAAATGAAGTTAGAGCTCTCAAGATGGCTAACTTTTCTGACGAAGGTGGGTCTATTGATTTTGGAGAATATGAGGCACGAGAATTGATTCATAATGATGTAAGAATTCAGTGGCATGCGAGTCTTCAGAATCAAAATAAACATGAACGCATGGTTGATACTCGTGAATCACTGTTTTTGTAGACTTTCTATTTTACAAGCATGTGTTCCTACTATGTGTCATCCCATTGTGGGAATATTTGGATCATAATATCATACAGTCCGTATCAATTTGGGCGACAGTTAAGACTTTCACCAAGATATTTCCAATGATATAAGGGGCATGCCACCTACGATCACACTGAATAATATATTACATTATTGGATGATGTGTGTGAGACATAACACTTTATCTGAGTTATACTTGTCTGCCCATTAGTTAGAGCCTTGCAAGCATGTTACACAACAATTTAAAAATGGTGGACCATAAAGCACGAGACCTATTTTGAGGACAACAGACACCATTTGGTGAGTTGTGTCATTCCTCCCTCATCACAACCAAAACTACCCAAGAACCAAGGGAGCAACGAGGATGGTAAGCAAATTCGATTAGTTGAAGCGATGGCTCCTACCCTCAAGAAAAAGTTAACGAAGCATAAAGACGAGAGTAACAGCAGCAAAAGTGATCGTCATTGGAAAAGACCTTTAAAGAAAGCGAACGTATCAAGTGATGACTTTTGCGAAAGGGGCTCGAATGCTATGGGAATTTTGAATGTTCCACAATTGGTTTGCATAATTTCCTTCTTAATTTTTTTTATTGTTCATCTTATTCGTGAATGATTTATCCTTTACTTAATTATGCAGTAATCATTTGACGATCATCTTGAAGGACTTATAGATGTAGACAGTGATGAATCTCTAACAGGACCTCATATAGTTGATATTGTCATTGAGGAAGTTGGTATTTTGAAGACACCAGTTGCAAAACAAACCTAACAATCCTTACAACCATCTTCTTTTCTCGACGAGATTCATCGTGAAAGATAAAAGTTCATCGAGAAAGATGAAAGTGAGTGGCAAAGACTTCCAGAATCCCCCATTCAGAAGAGGTAACTGTCCCATAGCGCCTTCAGCGAAGGTTACATCCACGCATGCTCCTCTCAAAACTTCTGAGCCACCTCTAGGCACTTCTTTGAAACAGACAACAAAACACCCTGAGCCTTCTCAGTGGATTGGTGAAAATATGGTTTCAAACTTCTTTCAGAAAATAGCCTTGTGTATATGGGGGGACATTCAAAACAAGATCATGTGCACTGCTTTCGAATATATTCCAAGACTTGGACAAGAAATAGCAATAGTTCTCTTAGAAATTGCGAAGATTCATGTAGACGGCTTGACTCCTCTTGAATAGTTACCTTAAGAGGGTAAACAGTTTTAACGATGTACAATCTTCATATTCTACATAGTTGCTATCAACAGATAAGGCTCATTAGTTAGAGGAGAAGACTTCTACTATTAAGGAAGCCTTAACTTTGATGGATCAACTACGAGAAGATGTTGAAGTCATTCATGAGAGACTGCAAAGTTATCTTTGAAAAGGAAGTAACTAGAGAGTAGACTTCAGAGTATAAATACTGAGTCTGAACAACTGACGATCTTATCAGGTGAGAAAAATGAGGCCATAAACAAGCAAGAGCTAGTAGTTGTCAAGCTTCAAGACGAAGTCTCCCTCGAAAGTACCCCTACTATAACTAAAGAAGCCATAAAGGCCCTACCTACAGTCCGCAAGAGTATGAAGGCTGTACATGAAGAATTTAAGAACTTCAAGTGGAAGTTTGATTTTGCCCCATTTGCCCTTCTTTTTTGTTGCAATCTTTGTAAATTTCAGATGAAATTTTTTATATTCCAGTGTGATTGTCCATAAATGTAAACCCGATATTTTTCTTCTATTTTATTTTATTCTTTTTATATGAAAGGAATAAAAGAAAAATGGAAATTTTATATATATATATATATATATTATAATAATTTTTATTAAATAAAATAAAGAGAAAATAAAAGAAAGAAGTAAAGAGGAAATAAAAGAGCTCATTCGGTGCAAACTTCTCCTATTATAAACCCGTCCACCGCCATAGCATTCTTCCACATCTTCTCATCAATTGTTTTTCAGAAAAAAAAATCAAGGGGGAGGCTGCGAAAGGAAGAAGAAAGAGGTTTATGGAGATTTCGGGGTTGAAGAACGAAAGGGCATTTCAAGCAAAGCTTCATCCTTGGCAAAAGTTGATTCACATAGCACACCTTTGATGTTTTGTTGACTGCAAGCTACACAAACAGAATTAAGAGGTGAGGTTTAAAATTATTGAAAGCTAATTCATTTTCAAACAAATTTCCTAAAGTAATCTTGAGAAAATTTTGATGTTCATTCGGTGAATTTTGACAAAGAAAACAGGGTGGGTGGTTTTCACACAGAATTAGGAGATCTCTGGTTTTTTTTGTATTTCAGGATGTACTGATGGAGTTAGGATCTCTATTTGGTATGGTTGGAAATATTATTCAATTTTCTACAACTTTTATGAAGAAACCATGAACTAAAAACGACTAAAAATAAGTTAAATTGTTGGGACAAGTTAAAGGGTCGTGGTACGCGTAAGTGTTAGAGTGGTTCAGTTTTGAGGGATAACTGAGATTATACATAGGGAATTAGATTTATATGTCTTTAGGTAAGTTTTAGAGGACCTCAAAATGAAAATTTTGACATAAAGAAATCTTATTTTGGTTAAGTAGTGGAAGAGTTATGATCATTTGAATTTTGTGCTACGAATGTAAAAAATTCTGAGAAATTTGTAAAGTATGGTTATTTTTTTTAAGGATAGAATTTTTTAGCATTATCCTTAGTGAGTCATGTCAAGTATAACATTTGAAGATCATAATATTTAGGTTTCTCATACTCGGTTTTGGTTGTTTGACAGGCCAAGAGGAAATAGGTCAAATTTACACATCGAAAAACTAGTCTTAGACTGTGAGTGACCAAAACCAGTTTTAAAAATATTTTTTTCTCCTAATTATTAATTATGATTAACTGATATACATGTTTATTTACAAGATTTGAAAATCATTTGAATTCCATGATTATTTTTAAGTATGAGTTTCGAGACTAGATTTCTTAATGAAAATTTATGCTAGCATGTGATTATCGAATGTTTGAAAAATATTTGAACCACTGTGTTTCAAACAAAGCATGAGTTACCAAGTTTTGTTTTAAGAACTATAGCTTTTCACGATAAATCTAAGTAAGCTTGAGCTTTACGAAAGATAAAGGTTTTTCTAATAGCTTTTAATATTTTTGTATGATTTTTCTAATGTTTCTATTAACTACATGACTGAGGTGTTAAGCCTGAGGCTATATGGTACCGTGTGCACACAGATTAGATTCCATTGTTGACATTAAGTGTACTCCATAACAACGATGCTGTCGTAAGTGCTGGGTGGGTCCCACTACGATAAAGACGATGAGAGTGTTGGGTGAGGTCCACTACATCATAGAGCTTGTAAACGTTGTTGTACTGAGTGTGCCCTACACAATGTAGATTTGTCATGTTAGTTAAAATATTTTGGTATACTTGATATGTGTTGCTAGATTTCAATGACGTATATATTGAGTATTTAAGAAAGTTATTCTTACTATTATATGTATATGTTTACAACTTGTATAAACAGATTTATTTATGTAAGCTTTCACGTGCTCTTACCTTTAAATTTCTAAGTTGACTAGCCGATGACTTAGGCGTGATTAGTCGAACCAAGTCGAGTTCTCAAGCTTCAAAAGGTCATGAGGCTATCGTTGGATGAAGAGGCTCTAGTGGTTGATATATAAAATTTGCATGGAATTGGCAAGCTTCACAATGCTTCGCATAATGTATCGAGTCGTGGATGATAGTGGGCCAATAATAACCCATTCTTTTCAACTAATACTAGAGTTTTGGAGCAGATTGGTGAGCACCACAGATACCTGAATGTGCTTCTTCTAAGGCCTTTACTGATTCCTCTTTTTCCAGGCACCGCAGGAGAAGACCTTCATATAAGCATCAATAAAGTGTTTTGTTGTAATAAATAAATCATGCAACTCTTCTTCGTATCTCAGCTCGATGTCGAAGATTAGTGGAAAGTTTTTTGTGCTTCAGATAGTCTATAATGGGTTGACGTCAATCTTTTTCATCAATTACATACGTAGATATCACATCGGTTTCTTCGTATTGACTTTTTATTGAGGGAACAATCACTTTTGTCTAAGAAAAATGTTTATTGGCACATCTTCTGATATAGTTAAAGTCGTGGCCATATTTGCTAAAGCATAAGCTTTCTTATTTTCTGATATCGATATATGCTCTAGTATTATGCCATCGAATTTGTCCATCAATTTTCTATCATAAACGAAGTAGGGCTTCAAATCTTGATGCTTAACCTCGTACTAATAGGAGAACTGATTTATAACTAGCTTCGAATCACTGAATACTTCTATGTATTTTATACAAAATTCTGAAGCCATTTATAGGCCAATGATGAGGGCTTGATACCCAACAACATTATTTGAACACAATTCATCGAGTATAAAGTTATATGGCAACATATGTTTCTCCGAAGAGATGAAGACAATGCCAACACTAGCTCCAGTTGTTCGTGCTGCACCATAAAAAAACATGGTCTAAAAAGTTTCATGCTTTCGACAAACAAGACTTCCTCATTAGGTAAGTCTTCACATAATTTCCAATTTGATGGAATTGGATGATCAACCAAGAAATCTGTCAATGTTTGACCTTTTACTACTTTCTGGGAAATATATAAAGTATCATATTTGTTGGAGTATAATTGGCCATTTTGCGAGGCATCTTGAGATGACCAGCCTTGATAAGATATATTTAACGGGGTCGGCTTTTGCCACCAAATGTATAGTGAAGGCTTGCATATAATGTCTTAGTTTATCTATTACAAAGAAAAGAGCGAGACATTTTTTCGATTGGAAAATAATTCAATTCATCTCTAGTCAAAGTTCTACTTAGATGGTAAGGTTCACACTTCTTACCCTTGTCATTTTGTGCAAGTAATACTTTGAACGAACCTTCTTGAGCTGCAATATACAATATCAATGGCTTTCCAGCTGCAAGCGCATTTAAAACCGAAGGGTTGAGCAAATAATTTTTTAAAGACGGTATCCTTCCTCATCAATCTCTGGAATGGTTGACATCGACCCACAAGATTAGATATAAATTTTTTTATGTAAGCCAAACGATCTTGCAATCTTCTCAACTCGTGTAGATTTTTCGAACTCGATATCTTCTAGATAGCATCAATTTTTTAGTGATCAACTTCAATTCCATGGTGTCTCACGATAAATCTCAGAAACTTTCCTGAGGTCACACCGAATGCACATTTAAGAGGTTCATTCTTGGCTTTAGGTCTCATAGTTGATCACATTTCCTTAAACGATCAAGGACAAGCTTCAAGTCTTTTAGGTGATCACATTTCCTCTTAGATTTTACTACAAGATTGTCAACATTTCAACGTGTTTATGTAGCATATCATCAAAAATTCTTTGCATAGCGCCTGGTATGTGGCCTGGTATATCATTAAAGATTCTTTGCATAGCGCTTGGTATGTGGCACCTACGTTTTTCAATCTGTAAGACATTACCTTATAACAGTATATACCTTTTGGAGTATTAAAAGTTGTCTTCTCTTCATCCTCAAGAGCTATTTGAATTTGACTATATTCTGATGACGCATCCATAAAAGATAAAGCTTCATGTCCTGAAGTCCCGTCTACCATGATTTTCATGATAGGCAAGGGAAAATCATCTTTGGGCATGCATTATTTAGGTCACAAAAATCAACACAAACATGTAGCTAGCCATTCTTTTTCCTTACTGGAATAATATTAGCTATCCATGTTGGGTACTTGACTTCACGAATAAATCTAGCTTTAATTAGCTTATTTACCTTTTTCTCAATTTGAGAAATGAGTTTGGATCGAAATCATCGTTGGACTTGCTTGACAGGTAGATGCTCTGATTTGATTGTTAAATGATGGTCACCTTTGGATCGAGTCCAGACATTTCCTTATATGACCATGCGAAGACATCTTTATACGCTTTTAGTAAGCTGACATACTCATTTTTGTCATCATCAAAGAGTTAGACGCGTATGAAGGTTGGACGAGGATCTTTTATCGTATCGTACCAAGATTGACTTCCTTTAAATTATCAACGGTTGATTGACCCGCATCCTCAAGTGATAATGGAGCGACTTCGACATCTTCTTCAAACCTCTTTTAGTTGAATGTCTCCTCTATCGTAATATGGCCACAGCTTACCACATCTACTTCATCGTTTGGTTTATTATTTTCAAGTTGAGTAAAAGCAACATTGTGTCATTTTATATTTAATGAACTCTCTGTATTTATTAAGACAAACATTTTTCTCTTCATTTTAGATGGAACTGCAATGCGAATTTTCTCGTCTCCTGTTGCTAAGCCATGTTTGTTTGAGACGACTGCGAAAGGTTTGTTTTTGCCTCTTGTTAGTGACACGCTTAACCTTTTGAAGGCAGATTCTCTTGTGTTCGGAGTTGGGCTTGCAAATTGTACTTTCTTTGAAATTGCATTTAACCTCTGAAAGGAAGCTAGTCGAGTGGAACCAGAAATTGAACCTTGACTTTTATTTTCCACTGTTGGTGTATTCAATCTCTGGAACACTGAAGGACGTACAACATGAAAAGTGATGAGGTAAAAAACAGAACTCCTTTGACTTTGATTTTTTTCGCCTTCTCCAGAATCTTTGCTTTCTTCAAAAGTAATGTGGAATGTATCTTCAACTTTTGCTTTTTCTGTACCTGATATTTGAATCAGTTCGAAAGACTTATATCCAACCCTATCTCTCGAATTAGGTATAAAATATCCTTGCTTTTGGAATTTCTTTTGCGTAGGGAAAAGTCTAGGCCTTTCATCCAATATTTTTACAATTTTAAGCTCAGTGTGAGTTGTAAAGTCATAACTCGTTTTTGCCATCAATTTATATACTTTTGAGTTAAACCCCTCAATTGTTCGTCTTTTCGGGAGGAATGCATCTATGCCCTTTTTCTCAAGTCTTTTCGTTTCTCCTTTGTCTATCTTGGTAAGGGGTGTGGTGAAGCTTTCCTTTAATATTTCGATGCTTCCAATTGTCAAGTTTTTCAAATATTCTATGAATGATCATTCTCTCTTCTTACGTTAAGATAAAGGAATATAGCATAAAACAGGGAATTTTGTAATTTTTCTTGTAGGATTGTCATCTTTTCACTCTCTAGTACCTCACTTAGCCAGAGTAGTTGATTCGTCAATCTTTTGACCATTGAGTGCATCCCCTTCATTTAACCTATTTGTTGTGATCTTTATTTGCTTGAGCTTATAACTACCTTTGGCTAGAAGAACTTCAGATGATATAACTTCACTTACATCATCATCATCTTTTGTGTAAAATTTGGAATCAGCAAAGTGCGACTCACCTCTGAGAATGGCTTAGTGTCAGCATCAACCTTCCTAATTTCCTGTTTGTAAAATTTAAAATATTGATGGATCTGGAGGTTATGACTCCATTTTCATGTATCCATGAACGCCCTAACTGAAGGGATAAAAGTCCTATGACAGTGGAAGAATTTAAAGAACCATTACTCAAATTAATTTGGAAATCTTATCATACTAGTACATTGACAAAATTTTAGAATCAAAATTTTAAATAAAAAACTAAGCATGCTTTTAAATTAAAAAATACATATAACTTACTTTCGTTGACGTCTCTGAATCTACAAACCACTGAATTGGGACCACTATCCGTCGGAGATCTTCCTATCCTCTGGGATGAGATTGGTTTGTGGGAACCAAAATGGGATGGGAAAACCTTGACTTTCTTTTCTGTATGAGTTCATTCGTTAAAGAAAATTATTTTCTTCTACATATTTATAACTCTTTTTCCTTCTTGGAATAGAAATAGGAGTAGGAGAGAATCATGAGATTCTTTTATCAAATCTATTAATTAATTAACAATTAATCAATTAGTTAATAATTAATTAAAGGAAAATTTTTAAAAATAGTAGATTTTACAAAATATTTACAATCTATAGCAAATTTTATCACTGATAGTCATTGATATGCTAGAGTGATAGAAGACTATAAGTGATAGAATCCAAAATTTTGCTATAGCTTGTAAATCATATTTGAATGAACATCTCTTCAATATCTTATAAATTTATATCAATATAATTAATTAAATCACATTTAATTAATATTTTTTTTCAAATCTTATTTGAATGAATATCTTTTCAATATCTTATATATTTATATTAATATAATTAATTAAATCATATTTAA
>JBBPDI010000023.1:9785088-9800871 GCA_037974545.1 Cucumis variabilis
GGCGCAAATCCTTCTCATGCTTCAACCTCAAGACATTTTACTCACCGATGTACGTATTACTATTTACAATCATTCACACTCTACATGTTCATACACATACATATAAGCATATATATTCAGTCATGCTCATACATATATTGGTAATTACATGGACTTAACACTTTCAATGCCAATAATTAAATATTGCCGCATTTTAAAACAATTTCAAATATAACACAATTTATATATAATAAATTTCTACCAGTGATAAATTAGTCTACTAGTTTATATTAATGATAGATTATATCAACTACACAAACTAATTAGGGATAGACTCTATCACTTTATATAAACTCTATGAATTAAAGATAATATTATAAAATAATTTATATCACTTATACATTCTTGTAAATGAATTTAAAATTTGTTATTCTAATCAAATATTAGTTTTAATGATCTCTTCGTCGTTAAATGGTTTTTTATTTTTTTTATTTGGTCGAGTAGATCAACAGGTATGGCAATGGTTTCCCTTACTATTAGACCAACTAAACATATAAGTTTCATTAACACACTAAATGTTGGGAGATAGGACCAACAAATCTAAATTTGGTTCTTTGTATATATAATGTTAGAGGATGCACGTATCTAATATTTCCTTTTTGTGGTAGAGTGATAGGAAACATACGAGATGAGATGCGACATATTTTTACTAACATGCTGTTTATTTCCTTTTTATTTCTTTTTTATTTACATCTTTTATAGGGCTGTCAAATCGGAATGAGTAAGTTCTTGTGAAGCTTTGGTATGATTGATTACCATTCCATTATTGAGATTTTTCTTTATTTAAATTATTTAAAAAAAACTTTTTAATTAAGTTTAGGATTTTTTTTAGAGTATTCTCCCCTCCCCTAAAGGATAACATTTATGGAATCAAAATAAAATATTGTTACACTTGTATATATTCCTAATTTATTGGATTATAAGTTTCTGCTAATCAAATTCTATTTCATTTTTTTATAAAAAAAAAAATCATATGTGGCTATATTTTTCTTTTAAGTGTATGGCAGCAGTACTTTCATATATATATATATATATATATATATATATATATTTCAAACTGGGTGATACCTGAAAATTTTAAAAACCAAATAAAACAAATGGTTTAGTATTTTAATATCAAATTAAACTTTCGTGTTTGTATTTGGAAAAAAGGAAAAAACAAATGAGTATTGATTTGAATCGAATTTTTGTTTGAAAAACGAATGAAAATTAAACTGAACCTATATATATATGTATGCCTTAAAAATATAATATTTCATTAGGTTTCTTTTAATATTTTAATTTCTTTCATTGGGTTTTTTTAAAATTAGATTTCTTATAATTATTATGGGGTGAGTATATTTTGGTATTTAGAAAAAAAAAAAAAGAACAATTATTATAGCATAGATGCTTTTTATTTGGAAAATAATAGAAACAAAGAAAAAATGTCAATTTTCAATTTAGGCATAAAACCCATCTACTTGGTTTGGATCTTGATTGACCCTAAAATGATCAATAAAACCCAACGGACTATCCTCCATCTTAAACGAAAAATGATTTTGAGATTAAAAAAAATAACAAACCAATTTATACCACAAACCTAAATTTTGTAATAATTTAAATTATAAACTAATGATTATATCAATTGAAACTTTAAACTTCATGGATTATATTAATTTAAATCATAAACTTTTATAAATATATTATTAAAACCCTAAACTTTTATATATGTATTAATTTAAATTCTTAATTTTTATAAGTAATACAAAATAAAACATAACGAAGAGTTTAAATTGACAGATTTAAGTTCATGGTCTAAATTGTTAGACTAAAAAGTGTAGAGTTTAAATCCATACAAAGCCCAAAATTATTTTGGATTATACATGGAAAATTTTTAAGTAATATATTAATAAAAATAGATGGAATAAGGGCAAAATATTGCAAGGAGAAGAAATCTACGAGAAAGGACTCATGACTATCGGGTTTTTTTTTTTTTTTTTTTTTTTGTGAATTGTATTAACATCTTAAATGAGACATTTTTAAATACCATTTTGTTTGTTGAAAATGAAAAATAGTGGAAAGACTATTTGATCTAAAACTCAATCACATTAAAGTTTTTTTTTAAAAAACACACACACAATATACGTTAAATTATAAAAAGAAAATTGAAAAGGGTGCATACCTTAAACAATATGTTGCAATTATCTTTCAAATTAAACTACAAAAAATTAGGAGAGTAAGTTAACAAAATTAAAACTAAAACTGAAAAAAAAATGGAGATGAGACACTGATCTATAGAAACAAATGTTTAGCTCCACTATTTAAAAGTTCGATTTGCCTAATTTTTTAATTTCTTTTTAAAATAGATATAAAATTTTATTAAAAAAAAATACTTGAAGTGGATATTTAAGTTAGAGGTAAAATGTTTTTTTTTCTTTATTTTTTATAAATATTTTCTTTATTTGGAAGTAAATATTAGTTGTAATAAAATGTAAATTTTCCCTTTATTTTAAATATATTAATGAGGGATATAAATTGAAAAGTTAAAAATCTATTTTAAGAAAAAAATCTTCGCTTGTATATATCTAGATTAAGAAATGGGTATGTTTTCGATTACTAGAGCTTTCGGATTCAATTAATAAGACTTTAAAATATTTATGTTAATTTTTTTAATTATTGTTCACTTTTATCTAGCAGTTAGTATTTAAAAATATATTAATTCTTTTTTTAAAATTAAACTGTTCCATAGTGAATATTTAAAAACCTATTTTTCTTAAAATGAAAATTAGTCCATTTTATCTAAATGAACATACCAAATCTTTTTTTTTTTTTTTTGTTCACCATGTGAATTTATGAAAAATCAATTATTTTTGGACAAATGAAAATGAATGTTTCTCCTCTAACCCTTTTAGACAGGATAAATAGAATAGATATATACATACTTTTTTTTTTATTTAGATGATGTGAATTCTTTAAAATCATCCCTTTGATGTTGAAGAAATAAATCTAACGTTATGTGATTTTTTTTTAAAAAAAAAAAAAAACTTCTATTTAACGTGGATGGCAAGAAAAATCTTCAAATTGAATGTTATCTTTTAGATAATATAGATAAAAAACTGGAAAAAGAAAAAAGAAGAAAAAAGCACAATTGCATCAAGCACAAACACATAAACCATAGAGTTTGCAACAACAAATGCATGAAGCACAAACACATAAACAATAAAGTTTGCCTACCTCTAAACTGATATAAAAATTCTAGTAAAACAAATTAGAGAGTAGAGAAAAGAGAACGGAAAAGGTGTTATTTAATTATGATGAGAATGAAGACTAATGTTAAAAGAACGAATAAATTAAATATGATATCTCATTCTAAATCTAATGATACAACAAAATTTGGAAAAAAAAATACAACTATAATGCTACAAACAAATTTTGTAAAAAAAAAATAGAGAAGTTACTTTAAAAAAAATAAGATTTAATTTAACTATATAACTACTTAAAATAGAAAACTATTGAAACTATTTAAAAAAATATAGTAAAATCTACGTATTCTTTCATATTCTTATTTAGTTTTTTTTCTATATTTTAAAAATAGTTTAATTTTTTATATCCATAATAATTCTTCCATCTTATTAATGTAAGATTTTTTATTTTATTTTTTAGAATATAATTTTATGTGAGATTTCAATTAATAGATGCAATTTGTTTCAAATCTAAACCATTTAAAATTAATCAGTCATTAAAATGGGTAAAAAGAAAAATAAATATTTCTCTCCCTTAGTCCATTTTACACCGTTCAAAGACATAAAAAAATATAATTAAAACTATTTATAAAATATAATGACAACCTATAAACTATCTTGTAAAGAAAATTAAGAAAATTTTTAAAAGTAGAAAAATTCAATCTTTTATTTACTTTAATTTTTCCTTATAATTTATTTAAGTTATCGATGTAAAAATAATTTTAATATTTTTTATCCCTAACAAATTCTCATTCCTAATTAAATTTTCAACAACATTTTTAATATAACATTAATATTTAATTTAAGTCGCACTCCTATACCAAATAAATAAAACAACATTAATTATACAATAAGTTTGAAATTTAAGATTATATAAATGTAAATTACACAATACAATAATTTATGTAATGATTGTTGTCATACACAATCAAACTTATTTATAAATATATATATATATATATATTCAAAATATAAAATATTGCCATTTAAAACAACTCATCTTTTTGTTAACTAAATAAAAAAACAGAAAAAGAAAAAAAACAACTCATCTTTTTGTTAACTAAATAAAAAAAAAAAAAAAAAACTCATTTAGCCTCAACTATTTGCACACGTTTTTTTTAGAGTACTCTAAAGTTGACCGGAAGGGTCGGTCACCGGATGCACTGCCATAAAACAATAGGAGAAAAATATTAACTTTGTACGTCTATTTATTTAAATTCTAAACTAATAATTATGTTAATTTAAATTTTAAATTAATATATATATTAAATTAGTTTTCGAACATTAATAAATATATCGATTTAAACTTATAATTTTCATAGTGGTATAAATTTAAAACTTTCATTATAAGATATTGAAGAAGAACAAAAAAACTCAGTTTGAAAGGTTTTAATTGATATATTTATAAAAGTTCAAATGTTAAATTGATACGTTTATAAAAGTGCACGGTCTAATTTGATAAAACTATTAGTTTAAGAAAATTATTATTTTATGATTTTCATTGATATGATCTCCAAAGTTTAGTGTTCAAATTGATGTTACATTCTATAAATATAATTTTTCTAAATTTTATTTTATTTATAAAATAAATACAAAAATGTTATATACTATATTATATTGTATTGAATTAAATTATTGGTTTCTAAAATTTTAAAAGTGTTCATAAAGAAACCTCTAAATATTAAATTTTGTATTTAATAAATGGTGAGTTTTAATTTTATGTTTAACAAGTCTTTAAATTTTTAAATTGGTATATTATTGGCTACTAGTCCAAATTTTTTTAAGTATTTTTTTTATAAAAATTAATCAATAATATCTAATCTGTAAAATATTAATATAATAATTTTACGTACAATACAACCCTAATATTTCAATTTTATATTTAACAAAGATATGAATTTGAAATAAGATAAAAAGAAAACATCTTAAAGATTAAGAACGGAACAATTGAAAATTTACGACTTAAAATTATACTAAAAAAAAACCCAAAAAGTAGAAAAACTTAAAATTATATATATATATATATATATGATGAAAGATTATATATGTTTGTGAGGCAGATTGACTGTTACTCGTTTTGGGTTTGGATACTTACTTTATTAAATTAGTTAGAGTTATTAACCCTGCAATTGGCTACTAACCATTTTTTTTATATGTTTGGTCTGTTATTATAATTTAATAACCGTTTCTTTCTTTGTGTATGAAATTTAATAAATTCTAAAAATATGTAAAAACAAATTTTGAAAAAGAGAGATAGAAGAGAGAAAAATTGTTACGTCGGAGCTCTAGGAAGTTAGTGAACATCGTCCAATTGCCACGTGTAATGTGGGATAAGAAAACTGCCACGGAGGGAAAATTGATATCTGGAGGAGTATCCGCGTTGGAGGCAATAAATGTTAAACAGGCACGGCCCCATGGCTCTTTCTTGGAAGCCAATGGACTCCACAGGGCATAACCTGATTGGGTTTTAGATTTTTAGATGGAAGTGTGATTGATTTGCTGGCGTCTCTCTGTTTCTGTGTTCTACGACGCCCACCAACCTCATGGTTTCTTGTCCTTTGGTTTGCTCCTTAATCCCTAATTAAACAACCCCTCCTTTTTCTAATTGGTTAGAGGATTGGTGGAATATAATGACATTGAAAAATTGAGTTTTGTAGTATAGATTGGAAAAAAAAAGCACTTCATTTGAACATAAATTTTGGATTACTTTACATCATATATTCGTGACATTATGGGTTACCAAACACCTTCAAAACCAATTCACTGCTTACACGTTTTATATTTTTAAATATAATTTTTATATTGTTGATTGATTTTGGATGGTTAGAAACATTTTCGAACTGATTTTAACAATCAAATTTTAAAAGCTAAAAAGATAGCTTTCAAAAAGTTTTTTTTTAAAAAAAAATCATTCTAAGATATTAAAATGAAATAGGGAAAACAAAATAGTTATGAAACGAGACTTTCATTGTTCTCTCTTTTCTCAATTGGTCTGTTTAATAGTTTAAAGGCAGTTGCTCCGATCCACTATAGACTTTGAGTTTGAGTTCATGGAATAGGTTGTTTTCACCATATAGGCCATGTGATTTTTTAGGAAACACCAATGAATAACACACATTGCAAAATGATGTTGATAAATACAAACAAAACAAACTAGGTGAGATAAGGAGAAAAAAAAGTAATGAACGAAGAGGAAAACTCCTATCGTGCTTGATGCACAAGCCAGTGCTCTTGGTAATCAAATTGAAAGCAAATCATCTAGTTCAAAGATTTTGACATTTATTGTTTTATATATAATCTTAAAGTTTTATTGTGGAATCATAAAAATAAAACTTACAATATCATCTAAACATATTCATTAAAGTTGTAAACATCTCAAAATGTGTATATTCTTTTAAAGAATTTCAATTCATTTGAAAGATACATCTTAAAATTTTAATGATGAAATGTAAATGTTGTTTAAAGTTCAAGTTATTATTTGAACTTTAAAGGCGTGTGATCTAGACAGTGTAGACACACATAGATGAATAATGTGAACGGCTTATCATCAATGTTTTGAGTCCTACATATGATGCTTACTTTCTTTATATATATGTTTTCTTTAAAATGAATCATTAACTTTGGTTTAAATTTATTTTTTTAACATTTTATTTGTTCTCTTTCTTTACAATATATATATATATATATATATATATATTATTATTATCGTGAATTCTTATTTTCAATTACAGGTAACATCATTTTTTTCTTCTTCTTCTTCTTTTTTTTGGTTCATTTTTTGATAATCGAATATATTTAAAGCAATTCTGGTTAGTATATAAATAAATCTTTCAAATTCAGTGTAATGTTTTGTTTTGAATATTTAAATATGGTGTTTATATAATCAAATTTAATTTTAAATTATAAAGAGTATCTTATGAAGTACTTTTGAAAATATGACTTATCTCAAAATAACACTTTGATGTGCATCTAACATGGTTTGAGCCAAACAATCTAGCTTGTTTTAACACTTTCATTCATGGAATGGAAGTTTTGCTTAATTGGTTATGTATATATATATATATATATATGTAATGCTCTTTGTTTGGTGATTAAAGTAGTTTTTAATGTGAAAACGAACGTGGTTTAGCTTACACAAATTTATGTGGTAGATGAAATTGAATCAGACAAAATTAGCTAATAATCATGCGAAAAGATAAGTAAGATAATTATAAACTAAAAGTGATTATGGATTCAAATAAGTTTGGATGTTAACTAATCATTTATGTAATTCGATATAATGCTAATTGAGGTAGGTGAGGAAAAATCTATCATATCTAATCATCATTATAACTTCATATGTGGTAACTAAAACTTAATAAATCGAGATTTGTGATTTTAATCTGAAACTTAATTAGCTTTTAACTTCTTTTCGAGTTCCTCATTTTTTACTTTCATGTTGAAGACTTTTTTTCTTTGTTTGGCAGATTTTCTCTTCCTCAAGTTATAAATCCTTTGCTCTTACGTGAAAGTCAAACGAATTTTTTCAAGTTCAGATTTTAGCATCAACTTGTATTACTATTAACCTCAAAGGCAAATGTTCAATCTCTCACACATGTAATAATAAATGAGCTAAGTTATTTATAAATATTACAAATTTTTACTTTTTGTATGTGATACACTCAGATACGATATAAAGAAAAATTTTACGATATTTATAAATATTTTCAAGTGTTTTATCTATGTATCTTGAAAAGAAAACAATGAGAAGAAAAGAGGAAATAACTTAATTAGTATGATACTATTCATTTTTTAATGGATATCATGGAAGTCGACCTCCAAGTGTAAAGAAAATAAGTCACCAATAATTACGTCCTTAAAAATTAATCACGCTTAAAATATTTCGAATTGAAAGATTAAAAGAAAGAACTAACGAACCCAATATTATACAAAACTACACACACGGATCATCCTCATTAAAGAAGGTGACATGGTCCAAACCTTAATCTCGTTAACCTCCAAATTTCTTCAACTGCATTTTTTATTTTAATGAAATTGATCTTGCGTTGTTGTTAATTAAATTCATCATATATATCACTACCATTAAATTCAACCACAAGTAAAAGAGAAAGAGATGTGTGAATAATTAGTCCCAAAATTGAAAAACTCCAAATTTAAAAATACATAATTTAAAATAATATGATAGGCACGATCTAATTGTTTTTAAATAGCATAGGCCTTTTGACACACTAAAAGTTTATTCCTATAAGACTCAACCACCCCCATCTTGCTCTTATGCTTTCTATTTTAATATTGAAAGTGCCACCTTTATAAAAACTTTATGTGCTTCAAAATATTAATCAATGTTCATATATAGATTGCGTTCGGCTAAGTCTTTTTTAATATATGGTTCCATAGTTTTTTTTTTTTTTCATTATTATTATTATCTTACTTTAAATAAATATGATTAGATAGACAAATATTGTAAACAAATTATATAATAATGATAAAATTGTCATTGTCTATTATTACTAATTTAAGTTTCGTGTAATTGAATAATTTGACGAAATATATAGAACAAATAAAATTAAATATTTATTATTATCAACATTATCTACTTCTTGTATTCAACACATTTTCCAATCTTGAACCTTTCTCGTGGTCAAATTAATGTATAAAATTACAATTGATTATTGAACAAATAATACAATAATATTAAAGTTTGTTTTTCACTATTCTGTTCAATTTTTCTTTTAATTAATTTCTTAGACTTTCTTTTTCTTTTCATATACTTTCAAACATTGATTTTGTTTTGATGTCTAAAAGCTTATACAAATGTTTATAATTTATAAAGTGGTTTCTAGTTTTTAAATTATGTAATTAATTAAGCCACCCATGTCTCCATTTGATTTAAAATGCGAGATGATTGTGCTAATATTATACAAATTGAACTATAAATTATAATTAACATAATGTTAGATATGATCATTTCTATTAGATTTTCATTACCAAATTAGGTATGCTTACTTATTTGTTGGTGAGTTTGTCGATAAAAGTTCTATAAACTAAATTGAGAGTTTAGTAAAATAATAAAATATAACAAGTAAATTACAAAAGCTCTTTTAAAAATAGGATGGTAATTGCAATTATATTCTCAAACTTTCAATTCTAAAAATTAGACTCTTGTTTGAAGGTTCAATTTTTACAACTACAATAAGTATGACTTGATTTTTACAAGCTATTGAAAATTTGAGAATACTTTAGTGGCAATTTTTGCTATTTAGAAATAAGTAAATGTTAGAGGGCTTTCTTTGAATATTTTATAAGAGATTGTCAATAGTGTAATTTTTGGGTTCACGCTCAAATATGTCTAAATTAGAAATATTTTTAAATATAACAAAATGAATTGTGGAGGTCTATCATAAAATCTGAAATTTTGTTACGTTTTATAAATATTTTTAATATAATTTTATCATTTGGAATACTTTAATATTATTGTAAAAGAAATTATTATTGATTTAACCTAACACTAAAACTTTCTTTTAGTTTAAAGTTGAAATTTATGAAACTCCAAAACTACGATTTCTTTTAACTTTAATTTCTATAAATTCACTTTCAATATTAATATTTTTTTTAGGCTACTTTCAATCTTTAGTTATAATATTAAAAAAATGTCTTTTTCAAAAAATAAAAACAATAAACATAAAAATAGTAAAAGTATAGTAAAATTTATCAAAATTACTATATCTTATTTTAAAAAATTTGCTATATTTTTAAAATAGTTTTATATATTTTTTCTATCCCAACAATTTCTGTAAATAAAAAGGTTTCGCTATAATTTAAATAAAAAAGAAAGAGAAAAAATTCTAACAACAAACTATGATTTAACCCTTTTCTTAACCAATTGTAATCCAATCAAACTCTTAATTTAAAAAGATTAAAATATCATGATATAATCTCTAGACGATTTGTAGTCACTTTATTTTTAGTTCATTTATTTCTGTCTATTTTTAGTTCATTTATTTCTAATATTAACATTATTAAGTTGGGACATTTTTAAAAATAACAAAATAAATTAAAATATTTACAAGTGATAGCAAAATTTTGAATTCTATCACTGATAGTCTCCTATCACTATAGCATATCAATGACTATCAGCAATAGAATTTGCTATATGTTGTAAATATTTTGTAAAATTTCCTATTTTTAAAAACTCCCCTATAAAGTTCATATATTTTCAATACAAATTAAACTTAGTTATTTAAAAAAGCACTTAGAGTATATACATATATATTTTTTAAAATTAAGTATATAGATCTTTAGAATTTAAATTTGGTATCTAATAAATCATAGATACGTTTATTAAAGATATTTTCAAAAATAATAAAATATTGAACAATTTACAAATTATAGCAAACTCATTTAATGATCTTTGAATGAATTTACGTCTTTTTTTTTTCTATTTTGTAAATAGTTTCGTTTTGTCCAATTTTTCTCTAAAATATCAACTCATTTATTCTTATATAAATTATTTTTTTTGTTTATTAGGAATGTATATTTCAATTTTGTATTTGGTAGGCTTATAGATTATAAAATAAAAAGAATGAGACTAAAAAAATAAAATTGATTAGTAATTTATTACACACAAAAATTGAAAAATAGCACAATATTAAAAGTTAAATTTCTAAATTGATTGTGTTAGCCACCAAACCATATATACTAAATTGATCCATATAAATGAAAATTGATAATATTCTTCTAAACATTAAATTCAATATATAGTGGTAAGGAGTAAGGTGCAAACTTTTAATTACTTAAAAAATGTTTAAATATTACTTTGATTTACCTACTTTTAGTTCTTGGTAATTTTAATTTTGTATTTTAATTTTGATTTCTATATTTCCAAATTATCCGTTCCATCATTGGACTTTCAATTTTGATTCGTTTTGTTTTCTCAATTCTCAAAATGTGATGATTTTGATATCTTAGAATAAAATAAAAATGAGAACATAACAAAGAGATGGGAGTGATCAATTTTTTAAATACAAATATCAAGATGAAGCAAAATTAAAAGTCGAGAATAAAAAAGAAAGAATTTAAAAGCATAAAGATAAAAATAAATGAAAACTAAAAAGTAGAATAACAATAAATTAAAGGAACCAATAAAAATATATTAAAAGAAAAATGATGATCACTCAACAACACAACAGCCTCTTAATTTAAAACTATTAGAAAACAAGAGAGGGCCGGAATAAAAACGAAAATATTATTTAATTCAAAAATAGCATTATCGTTTTTTATGGCCTAAAAATGCATTTCCTAAGCAACACAAAAAAAGAAAAAAAAAGAAAAAGAAAAAAAAAAACAAATCGCATTTGGATATATATGAGAATTTGAAATATAAAATTCATAATATACCATGCAATACAAGAACCAAATGGATGTTTATATAATATAGCTTTCAAATATTATTTTGTTCTTAAGCTTTCTATTTTACTTTCAAACGCATGGCCGTCTAAATGCAAAGTTGAAAAACAAAAAATGGTTAAGTAATGGTTGGGTAGTTGATCATCTCTTTAGAACGTTTCACAGTTCTACTTCTTTATGCAAACAGAATTATTGCTCTGTCGTCTCCGGGATAAAACAATATTTGTTCTTCAATTGATTTTGCACATAAATCAATTGAAATCTCCACACTCAGATAAACACTTAAAATTGCTAGGTAAACTAAAAAAAAATTGAGAGAGTTTTCTTGCTTATGAAAATTTCTCGCGTATCAAATGAAAGAATGAAGAAAGTATATATATAGTGTGAGGGAACCAACAGAATGTTGAAAATTAATTTTCAGAAATTAATTTGTAAGCTTTTTTTATTTATGGAAGGGTTATGTTGACTTTAATAAATACTAAATGGTAATAAAATGACAAGATTAACTTCATCATTGACTGGACTAAGATAAGACAAGTTTGGTTTAGGCTTTCTTCACTGTTCTAAATTACAACTCCAAATTCTAAGATAAGACAAGTTTGGTTTTTATTTTTAAGGACTTTGTATGGTGAAGATTTACTGTTTGATTTAGGAATCCTATTAAGAACATAATTAACAGTCTTAATTATTTCACCCTACCAAGATGATGTTGCTCCTGATTCAAGTAAGATAGCAAATACTAACTCTGTTAGTGTTCTATTTTTTCTTTTTGCTTTTCCATTCATTTCAAAAGAATAAAGTGCAGTAGTTTCATGTATTATTCCTTTTGAGTTATAAAACTCATTGAAAGCAACTGAATCATATTCAGTTCCTCTATCACTATGAAGTCTCTTAATTCTTTTGTTAAACTGATTCTCTATTTCAGTTACGTACACCTTGAACATGTCAAAGGAATTACTTTTATTTTTAAGCAGATAAATAAAAGTGTAGTCGAAACAGTCATCTATAAAGGTTATTACATACCTTTTACCATTCCTAGTTAATGTGTCTTCAAATTCACATAAGTCAGAATGTATTGATTCTAAAGGCTCTGTTACTCTAGTTACAAACTTATGCGAGGTTTTTGTAACCTAGATATAAGATTCATGAATAGATAACTTAGGTATAAGATTTAACCTACTCATGTTGCTAATTAGTATTTTATTAACATGACAGAGTCTAGCATGCCAAACATTAAAAGAAAACATGTAAGTGAAAGTTTAATTCTTATTCATTTCTAAATTTAGTTTAAACATGCCTTTTTTCGCGTAGCCCTTTCCGACAAAAACATTGTTTTTAGTTAAAGTAAATAAATCTGACCCTATAGTTTGCGAGAAGCCAACTTTGTTGAGGAGATATCCAAAGACCAAATTTTTTCAAATTTTAGGCGTGTGAAGAACTTCCTTCAGCATAAGCATTTGTCATATGTGATCAATTTATGTTCCACTTCCCCAATGCCTGCCACCTTAGTCGTGTGATGATCTTCTAGAAGGATATTCTTATCTTTATCTCATTATACTTTCTAAATAAACTAAGGTCATGATGAACATGGCGAGATGCACCTGTGTCTAGCCACCAACCTTCAGACCCCCAATGACATTAACTTCAAAAATCATAGCTACATATTCATCTTCTACTAGGTTCGCCTGCGCAGCAAGACGATTTTTGTTTCCACAATTCTTAGCTTAGTGTCCAGGCTTATTACAATTATAATAAACAATTTGTACCGTACTTCTGGACTGAGGTCTTTGCGAGTTATTTTGCTTGTTGGATTCGCGTTTCATTTTGTTCATGTCTTCTCGCATCTTTCTCAATCCTTAATCACGTGATAAGCCTTTCCAGTGAGAACTTCTTGGATTTGTGCCTTAAAGTATTTTTGAAATCCTTCCACAAAGGAGGTAATTTATCAATAATAACCGCAATTTGAAATTGATCGTCAAGCAAATACCTTCACTTATGATCTCATATGCTATCTTCTTAATCTCATGTGATTGAGCCTTCACTGATCTGTCATTAGTCATTTGATAATGCAAGTATCGGCTTACCGCATACTTCTTAGATCCAACTTCCTCAGTGTCATACTTCATTTGTAATGCATCCCAAACTTCTTTCGCGGTAGACATTATGCTGTAATAATCATACAGCTCATCAGTAAGACCATTAAGTATTAAATTCTTACATATAAAATTGGTCTCTGTCCACATGGTATGAGTTTTGACTTGCCCCTCAGTTGGATTGGACTTTGGGATTTTTGGCTCTTTAGAGGTACATGTAGTAGCCACCTTCTTCAAAATAAGAAAAAACAGCATATTTTGTTTCCACCTTTTAAAATTTTCTCCTTCAAAGCGAAAAGGACGGTTAAGGTCAGAGGAACTTAAATCGCCTTGGAATAATCTGGCCATCGCAGCAAATTGACACATCTTAAAATTGTTGTTGCACTTCGCCTTGTATCTCGCGTAGTTAAGTGGCTTAATCAAGTTGCATACTGATTATCTCACCAAGTGGATAAAACGCCTAGTGGTCATAACGCAAAGTTGGAAAACTAAGAATGGTTAAGTAATGACTGAGTCGCGGATCATGCTCTCTTTAAGACATTTTGTGGCTTTGCTTCTTTGTACAAACAGAATTATTTCCCCATCGTCCTCAAGATAAAACAACATTTGTTCTTCAATTGATTTTGCACATAAATCAATTGAAATTGTTCCACTAAGATAAGCACTTAAAATTGCTCGATAAACTAAAAAAGAAGTTTGAGAGAGAGTTTTCTTGCTGATGAAAATTTCCTGTACGTCAAATGAAAGAATGAAGAAAGTATATATATAGTGTGAGGGAATCAATAGAACGTTGAAAATTAATTTTGAGAAATTAATTTGTAACCTTTTCTCATTTATGGAGGGGTTATGTTGACTTTATTAAATACTACGGTAATAAAATGTTTTATTCTTTTTAATCATGTGATAAAGATCATGACATTAATATGTCACTACAAGAATATGGACTTTTCGCGATGCATGAAACGACGTCGCAAAAACTAACGTCGGTGTACAGACCCTTTCGCGATGTCGAGAGCGACACATCGCCGTACAGATCCTTCTGTGATGCACAGCTGCCTCACGTCGCGGTATAGTTAATGAATAAAATATTATGGTACCTTTTCGCGACGTAGTGAGGTCCTGCATTGCGGATTCTTAATAAATCGCGACGTGACGCGATCGACGTCACAATAAATAGGAGATTTGAATTCAATTATTAAACTTTCTGCGACGTTGTGAGGCCCTGCATCGTCGATTCTTAATAATCCGCAACGTGGTGAGGCCCTGCATCGAGAAAAGTTTGCACGGATATCCAAGGGGGGCTACGCTTTCCGCAACGTTACACTGACACACGTCGCAGAAAGATTGACCATTTGATATCCGTGCAAACTTTCTGCGACGTCACATTGAGACACATCGCGGAAAGTCGAAAATAATTAATTCGTTATTTAACCTTTCTGCGACGTTAAGGTTAATCGATGCCGCGAAAAGGATCTTTCTGCGACGTCTTGGTAGACGTCGGGGAAAGTCCACTCTATTTATTCCTCAACACAGAATCGATTGGAAAACGAAAAGAAGAAAAAATTGGTCGAGAGAGAGGGAGAGGTGCCACTGCCGGAAGTGTTCTTGTTTCCCTCTTTCTCATCTCTTACTATTCCTCACTCGCTCTCTCTCTCCTTTCCTCTCTCTCCTTTCTTCTACTTTCTCCATGTTTTCCTTCTCCAAATCGCTCATCCCCCTCTCTCATTCTTTATAGTTTCTCTCTTAATTTTCATGAAAAAAAACCTATCTTGAGAATGAAGCTAAAAAATACTAAAAGGAATAAGACGAGAAATCAATGAACATCTGAATCGCGAAAAACTGTTCCGACGATAAATCAATGAACATTTGAATCGCGAAAAACTGTTCTGACGCGTTTGTCGCGACCTTTTGCGACGCAGCGTCGTGGAAACTTTTCGCGACGCCGCGTCGCTAAAGCCATCATCGACGTGCTACATCATGCGTTGGGGAAATTTTTCCCGACGTTTATGTGAACTGCGTCGGGG
>JBBPDI010000023.1:10051884-10070965 GCA_037974545.1 Cucumis variabilis
CGTGGAACTTGGCAATCTCTAAAAATTGGGACACACCCTCTCTATACTCAACCGATAACTTATTCCTAAGTTTCATCAACCTCTTATCCATACATTATACCCCTAAAAGGACAAACTGTTTAATCATTAGTTCTATATTATTGATCCCTATAAAACTCTAAACTTAATTAGTCCATGAATCTAAATTCAAACTACAAAAGGCTACCATAACTAAATTACATAAATGATTAATAATTTAATTATTATAAAGTACATAAATTACTCTAAATTATTATAAATTACCTAAACTAATCTAAAATTATTCTAAATTACTCTAAATTATTATAAATTACATAAATTATATTAATTATTATAAATTACATAAATTACTCTAAATTATTATAAATTACCTAAACTAATCTAAAATTATTCTAAATTACATAAATTACTATAAATTATTATAAATTACATAAATTACTCTAAATTATTATAAATTACATAAACTAACCTAAATTACATAAATTACATTAATTACATTAATTATTATAAATTACATAAATTATTATAAATTACCCTAACTTATTATAAATTATCCTAAATTATACAAATTGAATAAATTCTACCAAATTATCTAAAATTACATACAAACATACAATTACATTATCGAACACATCAACCATAAATTCTAAACTAAACCATTATTCCAAAATCTGTAATTCACAATTCCTAATTCAAGCCAACATATACAAATATACAACGTAATGTAAATAAAACAAAAACTACATCAAATTATATATACCGAGCACTGATGACGGTAATGGCAACGGGGACGACAATCCTCAACTTCTTCTTCTCGAATCTTCCTCATGGTCAGATTTTCCTCTCCTTCTCTCGTTTTCTTTTTTCTCGTTTTCCTCTCGGGTGTTCTGTGAAGGAGGATAAAAAGGCCAGGGAATTCCTGACACACCACGAAAACGTCGAGAATTCTAAGGAATTTCCAACGCCATTAAAACAACGTCAAAATTCCATTAGGAATTTCTGACGTCATCTGTGCATATGACACACGTCAGAAGAAGGCTTATCATTCAATTAATTCTCAGGCCTTCTTCCGACGTGTGCTAGGAACGGAGGAATTTCCGACCTGGCGTGGATGACGTTGGAAATTCCTAATGGAATTTCTGACGTTGTGCAAGCCACGTCGGAAATTCCTCAGAATTTCTGACGTTTTCAGTGGTGCGTTGACGGTTGTCCAAATGGAAACATTTAATAGCTCAGACCTCCGACGTGGGCCTACCTGCGTGACAATTCACATGTTGCACCGACGCTAGGTTTCGTGACATGACGTATGGCATCGGGAATTCCCTCGATTCTTGTAGTGTATAACATTCCAAAATCACGAGTAATTTAATATTGCACCAAACACTTAATGGATATCCATGACCCATTCAAGAAAACCAAGATTCTCACCAACTTTATGTCAAAAGAGACAGCAACTCAACTCTTCCAAAACTTCAAATCTAATAGCAAAATGTACTGGATATTGTTAAACTCAAGCCTAAGCTATATATTAAAAAAGTTTCAAGAAAACGAACCAAAATATACAAAAATAAGAATACATTACTCAAAAACTCCAAGATCCAACTTCAGATGACAAGATCATGTGTGTGAGAGAGAGTGATCGAAGTGGCTCTAAACTAATACAGACAACTTCGGTGCGTGCAACGGTGATGTTTGGTGGTCGGCTGCTGGACGGTCGGTGTGGGGAGGCCTTCAGCTCCACGAAGAAGATGATAATTTCTTTGTGCAATTTACTTAATTCTTTTCAACTTTCACTTACTCTCCCTGTAAAACAACACAACAATAGTTTATGCAAGAACCCATCACGAAAATTCAAAGATTGATTCCAAAACAAAAATGAGAAATAAATGAAACCCAAATCAAATGAAGAAACCCAAGGATTCTTGCGGCGGAAGCACACTGAAGATTGGTTGTCGTTCACGATTTAGGGTCACAGATTGAGAAGAGAAGAAAATTAGAAACCAACTTGGAGAGAAAGAAAAGAAAAATTGATAGGGAAAGAGTAGAGTAAGAAAGAGTAAAGTAAGAAACAGAAAAGTAAGGAAGAGAGGGAAAAATTTAGTTTTTAAAACCTAAAAAGAATTAAAAAGAAATTAAAAATGGGGGATCATTAATGTCAGTTTTTACAAAATACAAAAAATAAAAAAAAAAATAAAAATGGGTTGATCATTAATGTATGTTTAAAAACGACATTAAACCCTTATCATTAGTGTTGGTTTAAAACCGACATTAATGATCCGCCTTTTCAAAAATAACATTAAAGATAATTTTTCATTTTTTTCACCTAACACTAAAGCCCAGATTTCTTGTAGTGTGCTTGCAAAGTCTTCAAGTTAGAAGAAACTTTCAACCCCCTACTGTTGAAGAAACTCCAAATCTTTTCCAACCCTTAGAAAATGTTAAATAAAAACTAAAAAACAAAAACTTCTCGAAGAAATCAATAATTGTCTAAACAACCTAAGGATTGAAAATTCAATTAACGTTCTTAATTAAGAAGATGCAGCTCAATTCTTGGAAGATTTTGAAAATGTTTTAGTCAACGAAAAAGGGAAACAGATAAACAAGATAAATTTTGGAAGATTTGTTAATAAGAGAGACCAAACTAATTTCCATCCTCGACCTTCATTTCTTGGAGAAGGTATAGAGCAAAGACAAAGATATGCCATCAATATAGAATTTAATGGAGAATCTATGTATGTTTGGAATATTGATGGAACTCCAGAATATGAAATTGATGACATATTGAATAATATTTTAACTTGTTCCATAGCTTATGAATCAAAAGATCATACAAATGGAGAAGATTCTTCACTCTTTAATCAATGGATTTAGTAAAATGTGATGGGATCATACCCTAACCAATGAACAAAGGGAATCAATAAAAAAACACAAGACAAGAATTAAAATGACGATTAAAGCTGAAGATGGAACTTCATCAACTCCAAAAATAGAAGAAGAGCGAGAAGATGGTGCAGAAGATCTTCTCTACACAATCAACAGACACTTCGGCCTAAGAAGTGACTCTGATATAGACAATCAAAGAAAAATAATAAAAATCTAAAATATTCCTTTATGAAAAAATTTAGATTGTACAAAGATATGTTTTTATTAAGAATTTACATTTTCAGGGATTGCATTGCCAGACATTGAAAGAAATATTCATTGACGGACTTCCAAGCTTCATGGCAGAACGAGTCTACCACTCCCTCGAAAAAATGCACCCTGAGCAAATATCTTGGGAAAGCCTTACTTATGCTCAATTAACCTCTAAAATCATAGAGTGTTGTCTAGATATCTACAATGAGATAAAAATTCAAACTAAAATTAAAAAATATTCAAATCTTCATAAAAGAGAAATGGAGACTTTATGTTCTCAATATAGATTTAGGAAAAATCAAAGAATCAGGTTCTTCTTCAAAAAGAGTTCGTCCAAAGAACTATAATATAAAACCCACATATTATAGAACAGGTACAGCAAACCTTATACCTCTAAGAGGTATCACAAGTATCCAAATTACAAGAAACCTGTTGAAAGATAGCAAAAAAAAGTTCAAAGAAGAAAAATCAAGAAGAAAGGTTTTTCGTTATGAATGAAGAAAAGAAGGACAATATGCAATAACTGTCCACAAAGAGGAATCCAAGAAATAAACGAAGAACATTCTTCAAAATCATCTTATATGTTTTACATTTAATTGTAGGAAATTACAGAAGAAACCAATTTAGAAATTTCAAGCCAATCTTTCTCAGATGAGGGAGCAAGAGTGTGTGGTTGTATAAAAGACCCATCCAAATGTGTTTTAAATGAAATAAACTTTTTAACTTCCAAGCATGATTTTATTATTTCAAACAATCAACCATGTTTTAAATAAAGATTTAAAAAAGAAGTATATTAGAAACACTTGGAGATTTTTTAACAGGAGAATCTTCTTCAAAACCATCTCGAAAGAAGAAAGCAATTTCTAAAAAAAGTCTTTAACAAATTTTACAAACTCCAATGGAAGAAACATCAGTTTCTATAGATGATTTACAATTTTAAATCAATTGCCTAAAAAGAGAAATTTCTCAACATAAATATAAAATTTAATAAATTAAAAAAGATTTTTCAAATAAAATAAAATGATAATTTAGGAGAATTAGCTTTAGGAAAATATTTTCTAAGTAATTCCTAAAATATTTTCTAAGTAATCTAAATCGTGAAATTAATTTAATTTCAACAATAAGCTTTCAAAAATCGTATTGTTTAATTACACTAAAAATAGAAGATTTCAAAATTACTTTAAAAGCACTAATAGACTCACATGTAGATAAAAATTGTATTCAAGAAGGTTTAATTTCTACAAAATATTTTGAAAAAACCACACAGGTTGTTACTGGAGCAAATGGAAAAAGATTAGATATCAAATTTAAACTTTCAAAAGTACATGTTTGTAATAAAGAACACTGTTTCAAAACATCTTTTCTTCTAGTAAAAGATCTTTGACAAGAATTAATTCTTGGTATAGCTTTTATTACTTAATTATATCCTTTAACAATAACAGAAAATGAATTAGTAACAAAGAAATTTGGAGAAAAAATAATTTTTAAATTTATCTCTCCAATTTTGCCTCATAAACTTTTAGAAATAATTTTTTTGAAAACGGAACAAATTAAAAGAAAACCAAAACAAATTAGTTTTTTAAATGAAGAGATTGATTACAAAAGAATTGAAGAAAACTTAAAGGAATTTTTAAACGAAAATAGGTTAAAAGAAATTCAAAGGCTAGATCAATTCAAATGAATTTAGTCTTGCTAACACATTGTAGGAAAGAAATACAATACTTATTAGGATAAATATCTAATAAGACCTTCAAAAAGTCTATGGTTATGCGTCACTTTTTATGTCAACAATGCCACTGAAAAGGAACGTGGAGTTTCAAAGTCAGTAATTAATTAATTATAAACTTTTAAACAAAGTTTTTGAATGGATTAGATATCCTATTTTCAACAAACAAAATTTATTAAAAAGAATTGAAAATGCAAAAGTATTTTTAAAATTTGATATGAAATCAAGATTTTGGCAAATTCAAATTTCTGAAAAAGATAAATAGAAAACTGCTTTCAATGTTCCGTTTGGATAATACAAATGGAATGTAATGCCTTTTGGTTTATAAAATGCGTCATCAGAATTTCAAAAAATTATGAATGATATTTTTAATGATTTTCAAGACTTACAATTGTTTATATTGATGATGTTTTGGTCTTTTCTCCAAATACAGAAAAGCATTTTAAAATATCAATAATTTTATAGATATTTAAAAAAAAATGTTTTTGTAGTTTCTCTACCAAAAGTCAAATTATATGAGACAAAAATAAGATTTTTGGGTTTTGAAATTTATCTAGAAAAAATGAAGCTCATTCAAAGATCAATTGAGTTTGTGTCAAATTTTCCTGATCAAGTTCTTATAAAACCCATCTTTAAAGGTTTTTGGGTTGTCTAAATTATGTGTCTCATTTATCCAAAACCTTAGCCCATTTGCAAACCTCTATATCAAAGGTTAAAAAAAAAAATCCAAACCATGGTTTGACAAACATATCCAAACTATTAAAAAATTTAAGTTTTTAGTCAAATCAATCCCTTGTCTTAGTCTTATTAATTCAAAAGCAAACCTTATCTTTGAGACTGATGCCTATAATTTAAGATATGGATGAATTCTCAAACAATATCTAGATAAAACCAAATCAATAATCTGATTTCACTCAAGAATTTGGAATGATACCCAAGAAAATTACTCCATGGTGAAAAAAGAATTACTTGCATTAGTTCTTTGTGTTCAAAAATTCGGAGAATTAATCAATAAAAAGTTCATTATCAAAACAGATTCAAGAGCCTCTAAATTCATTTTAAAAAAATGTAAAAAGTCTTGTTTCAAAACAATTTTTTGCCAAATGACAAGTAATATTGTCTTGTTTTGATTTTGAAGTGGTGCCTATAAAAGGAGAACAAAACCCTTTAGTTGATTTCCTCTTAAGGGAGTTTCTAACTCCAAATTAAATCTCTCTTCTTTCTAAAGGCTCTCTCTAAAGAAAATGAGTTCAGGAAAGGGATGTGTTAGACGACGAGTAAACTTGACCTCTTCAAAGGGCAACTGCCCATCTTCTTCTACTTTTGCACCCTCACCGATGAATGCATATCAATATGATATGGATATAGGGTTTGTCACCATGTGTCTAAGACGATGTGGAACGGTCGACATCCTCCAAATAGTTAGTCTTAAAAGAAAATAGGAGTCGCCACTAATCTTTTTTACGGTGTGATTGGACACTGAAATAAAGTAAACAATTTTTAAAAAATGGTCTGCAAAAAATAGAGTTGAGTTCGGCATTTGTGTTTGGAGAAGGTATTAACACCCCCACAACACCCATTTAAAAAAAACGGTGGCCAAATTTCAAATCTTGAATTGAAAATATTTTTTAATTTATTTTAAAATCAATGTCTTATTTTACCCCTCATTACTCCAATATTTGAAGCAATGATCTCATAAAATAAGTGGAATAATATTCCATTAATTAGGCTATATATTGAAGAAAATTTCTCACCTTAAAAAAATGAGAAATTATTACAATTTCTCAAAATCTATCATAGGCTAGTTTTTGAATAAATATATTTTTTAAAAAAACATTGATTAAATTCTTTTTTTCTTAGGATCACATCTTGGACTTCCAAAGATGTGATCTCTCACCTCAAGAATTTTAGAAAATCGAACTTCCAAATTTTCTAGATTCCATTGTAGGATTTTATTTAAAGAAAACAGTTAAGTTATTAGAAAAGATTGATTTAGGAAACCTTATGAACTCATAGATTAAATCTTGAAGGTTTTGAAAATCATAAAAAATTTATAACACTAGACATAAATTTGCTAAATGATTAAAAAAAGAATTTTATTTTAAAACAAAGAATTTTAAATTGGAAGGATTTTTAAAACATTAAAAATTTTAAATACAAAGAGTTACATTTAAGTGCATATAACAATAATTATTATGATAGTAATGTCAATAAGTAAAAGAAAGAAAACGCAATAACAATAAATAAAATAATGAAAGAAAAAAAATGACTAAATAAAGAAAGAAAGAAAAAATGACAGAGGGATGGAAACACCATAAAAGAAATAAAAACAATAATCATAATAAAAATAAAAATAATTATAATTAATAATAATAACAACAACACTAATAATAATAATAAGTAAAAAGAAAAAAAATAGTAATAGTAATAAAATAATAAGTAAAAATAATAAGAAGAAGAAGAAAAGAAAAGAGTAATACTAAAAAGACTGATAAAATTTCTTCTATTTCCTGTTCGTTCTCTCTATATTTTAGAAAAAAGAAAATCATTATAAAAAGTAATTAAATAACGAAAAATGAAAAAAACGAACATTTTTCTTATGTCTTTTAGTTCTCCCTATTTTTTAAAAAGAAGAAAAAGGCTAAAGGATTTTTTTAAAATAATAATAAAAAAAATAAAAAAAATAAGAAAATACTAAAATTTTCCTATATTTTCTTTTCTTTCTCTCTATCTTCTAAAAAAGAAGAAAAAAAATAAGGATTCGAATCCCAAAAAAATTACTCGTTCTATGAGATGCAGATCCTTGGGATTAACTCCCTACCAAATGCAACCTCCAACTAAATTTATTTCAACATGGGATTTGATTTGGTTAACGTAAAGTAAAAAAAATACAAAAAAAAGAGTAATGACAATAAGGTAATGAAAAGAATAAGAAACAACCCACCTTTTACATTTTTTTTTTCTGCAGAGATTAGCTAAATTTACTTCCTACAGACTCACTGTAACGAATTTTTTTTCTAAGCAATTTTTCTTTTTCCTTTCAAAATGACAAAAGTTCCTATTTATAGACTCGAGGTGTACCACAAATTAGGAAAAATTAATAAGAATAAAATCAAAATTGGATATTATGTTAACATAAAAAATTTTCATTTTTCTAAAATAAATTAAATGAGATATTTTGAGATTTTGTAAAAAATAAATTAATAAATCAAACGGATATTAAAATTTTTTTTATTTTAAATTGATTTTTTTTTTGCCTAAAATGATTTAAGTAAGTCAAAAGTGATATTAGAAGATTTTATTTAGAACAAATTCAAATCTTTTTTTCCTAAAATAGTATAAATAAGATAAATGCGATATTAAAAGATTGTATTTAAAATAAATTGATTTATTTTATTTCCTAAAATAATAAAAATGAGATATTATAAGATATATATTATGTTATTACTGATTTTTTTATCTTTTATAAAAATAAATAAATATATAAAATAAAAGTTTAGCCATTATTACTAATATTATTATTATTTTTTAAAAAATATGGGTACGATAAAAATAGGTGGCTACAAGGTTTACCATGGTAACCCGATCCAGAGCAAGATCATCCAGCATACGAATTGAATCTTCCACAAAATCATCATCTCCACCAAGGCCTTCGATGAATCTTATCCATCCTATTGGCGGAGTCGTTCAAATGAGGCCTCCTGCATCTCCTTCATCCAATAGGGAGTCTTCTACTGCTCCAATTTATTCTTAGGCTGTCACTTCTAACAAACGGTTCGTGTTAAAACCCGAAATCAAATCCTATTTTCAAAACTTACTGTAGTCTATGATCTTATCATGGAACCCGAAAATCAAAGTGTCACTCTGGACGAGAAAGTTTCAAAAATATTTCTCGAGGGCTTCAATTTCCTTCTAAACGACCTCAGAAAAACAAGAAAATTCTGAATTTATTTTACTAGGCACCAAGTCTGCAGAAACCACACAAGTTCCATATAAAAACAATCTTTAAAAAATAGTGATCTATTCAAAATTAAAATTTTTTAAAGCAATCAGGGAATTTTTCCAGAAAAATCCTTCTCAAAACCTTTTGTTCCTTAATTTTACTGGTTTTGTTCCTTAATTTTACTCCTACCAAGATTATATCAATGTGGGGTTTAGAGTATATTGGTTTTCAAATAGGAATCACTCATGATTCATTTCTTTTTGTCAAAATGCCTACAAAATAAATTTTCCTTTATGGTTTATTCAATGGTGAAATAATTTTGGTCTTACGAACAATATTCTACCAACTCCAATTCAAGAGTCATATTTTTATTTTTCAAGAACCATTCAAAAGAATTCATTCCATAATTCAATGAGATTTTGCCTCTATTTTCAAATTCTATGGATATTTTGCTCGAGTTACAATACAACTTCATATCCATAGTACAAAATGTTGGTAAAAAATCTCAAGATCAAATAAGAAAAAAATACAATTTTCAACATGCCACCATCAAGTATATGAAGGAATGGTTTGCAGAGAACAAATATCTTCAAAACCTTGATCAAAGCAAGAATGTCGAGTTCTTAAATGACAAATCAAAGCTTCTTGCAGCACTTGCTCAGGCCACAACTAATGCAGATTTTCAACAATTATTATTATTAGCAATAAATGCTTCTTCATCGTCAAAGACAACATCTTCTTCTATACAAGAAGATGACAAGCAAGTAGATTCGGAATACGATTAGGAGGACTCGTTTCTCAACTCACAACCTATGTGAACTCCGACGGCATATAGCTATTTTAAAAGAAAAATAAGTTCAATATAGAGTCCTCCAAAAAAAGGTTTCTATTAAAATTATTAGTTATAATAATAATAAAATTAATTAAAAAAACTATTAAAATTATTAGTTATAATAATAATAATAAAATTAATTAAAAAAAAAGTTGTAATGTGTATTCTCATCACTAGTGTAATTAATGAGAACTTTATAAATATTTTACTTTATTCTGTAAATATCGTTTTGTCATCTAAAAAATCTAAGAAAAATTTGAATACAATAAAAACAATTCAAGAATAAGTTCAAGAGATAAAATGAAATTGTGTATTTTTGACTATGTTTGATGGTCCCAGTCGTAAATCACAATGATGAAACGCAATAAGTCTGTTAGTCAATCAACAATCCATCGTAGAAAATACAATTAACGGTATACTCTGAGGAAAGTACAACAAATATATACTTTAAGAATTGACAAAAAACTTTAATTTCTCCTTAGATCGATGGCCGACATATCCATATTTTGTCATACTTTTTCCTAGTTATTATGTAGATAATAATTATGTATAATAAATATCTAAGTCAATAATAGTATACAATTATAATAAATGTTAAAGGATAATATTAGTATAATAATATTATAATAGGTAAAGTATTAAATAAGTGGTGGAATTTTTCATTTTTTTTCAAGAAAATCTTATCAGATAAGATAAAGGTGTTGTCCTATTTGATTCAATTTTATTTTTTTTTTAAAAAAAATTATTAGATAAGAATTATGTTCTATCTGATTCAATCTTATCTCTTAATTTTTGGTATTTCAATAGTGTTTCAAATTTGGAGTCTATAAATAGACCTCTAAATTGTGATGTGCTAGTGTAATGCAAAGCACATCACAAAATATTATCGAGCTCTCACACCTTAAGTTTTAAATATTCCAATTGCTTCCTTTGTAAACTATCGATCTTAATTCTCTTTGCGGTTAGCATCAAGCAATTGATATCAAAACCATACAATAAAAGTTTAATATTATTTCAAATTTCATTTTTAGGAGAGAAGAGTTTAATAATTTAATTATCTAACTTCAGTAGTTGGAAGAAATTTGAAGAAAAATTCAAGTTCTATTATAAAAAAAAAAATCTACAAAAGACATTTTCTTTAACACTGTAATGATAGCAATCAAAAGGGTTGCAACCAGTGGTGGAAAATTCGTCATGTAACCTTATCCAAAAAGCATTAGAAAATCAATATCCAAGGAATTTTTTATATCTGTATTTTTTAAAACGTTGTTATAAACGTAATTGTTATCTCTAAGATTGTTGTTTTTTTTTCTTTTAGGATTGTTGTTTTTTTTTAAGAAAAGATGTAGAAGAGATTATTTTGGAGAAATTAAAATTTATGTGCTAAAAGACCTATCATAGCATAACTGATTAGAACTAATTAAAATTTGCATTACGTTGAAGAAGTATATGGTTGCAATTTTTTTCTAATGGAATTTTAGTTTTGCTAATTCTTTAAAACAATGAAATTTCATAAACTTGCTATTAGCAACAATTTCCTTTATATATTCAAGCTCTAATATTATAATACTTTGAGCTTTATCTCCTTGCCTTTTTTGAAACAACCATTTTGAAGTAGCAATTAAACGTGCTGTGTTTTTTCTTTTCGCATTGATTATATGGACAAACAAATCAATGAATGAATATAGGGGCCACTTAGCTTTGACACAGAAGACTCGATTCAAGTCAAATGAGATAAATATTATTTGGAGAAATGAACCTTAACCATATTCACTTCAAAAGATATTTTGCTTTTTTCCAGAAGATGTATTATTTTTTTTTATTAATGTTTCTTTTTAATAGAGATATTAGGTAAATAATATATTGGCCTTATTTGCATTCTATTTAGTTTTTAATTCAAGTATGCATGCATGCATTTGGTGGTTAATTTTTATTATTAAAAATTTTGTGAAGATTTTGGTTAATGATGATCTATGCTTCGTATTGATGGAGGAATGTCCTCTTTTCTCCGCTCGAAATGTATCTTAAAATATGAGAGATGCATATAATCGTTGGACAAATGCCAATGACAAGGTCTATGTCTATCTCTTGTCCAGTATGTCTGACATATGTTCCATTGGGATTAAAAGTTCTTAACAGAACATGGTCAGGTAAGGATATATCTTACAGTCACCTGCGTGTCTTTGGATGTAAAGCTTTTGTTCATGTACCTGACAGATCAAAGTTTGATGCAAAAACTAAACCACGTGTGTTCTTTGCCTATGGCCAAGATAGGTTTGGTTATAGATTATATGATCCAGTTAAGAAAAAGCTCATAAAAAGTCGAGATGTCGTATTTATTGAAGACTAAACAATAGCAGACAATGAGAAAATAGATGGACGAAAGTCTAAGCATGGTGATAATCTCATTGATTTGAGTTAAGCATCTTTGACACAACCTTTTTTCCGATTAACTTCATTGGCATCTTCCACCTAAGCCAGACGTCAAGTCGACCGCGTGATCCGTTGAAGCTTTGGTCCTTCTTTGTCAACTGTGTCCCGTTCAAGCTCGGTCGAAGCTACCGATAGTAGTGTTTAGTCATTCGTGTCGGTCTTCTATCTATTAATAAATTATCAAGTCGTCTACGTCTTCCAAGTCCCACGTGCCCGTTTTCCCTCTTCACCCTAGTTAAGACCGAGCTATGTCCTCTGTCTAAGCTGCATCTGAGTCATGTCCCCACATACGAGTCGATCTGTCTTTATTAGTCGAGCCACCAACTAGTATTCTCCCTTTTCTTGCAGCCACTTGAGCCATTTTTTGGTAAGTTGGTAAATTTTGGGTTTTGTGGTTGTTTTCATATAGCTATTTTCATGTGTTGATGTTGGATTAATTTTATGGGTTATCGTTTGATCCTTGAAGGTTTTGTTGGGAAAATAGCAGTTGAATTGCTGGAGTTTTCGACATGTTTGGTTGGACTTCGATTCTCCATTTACGTGGGGTAAGTTGTCAAATTCACATTTAGGTGAATTGAATGGATGAAATTATTTGTGAAAGTGTGTGATTTTTTGTTTAATTACGTTCAGGTTGGTTCATTGGATTTTAGTTCCACCTAGAATTTTAGTTAAGCGTAAAGTAAGGGATTTCTATTATTGGACCTTATATTGAAGTTCGAATGTATTGACTAAAAAGGTTTGACTATTATATATAGATTAGACTGTATTGATGGTTTATATTGTTGACTGAACTAAGAAGGTTTGATTGTTATGCATAAGTTTAGTTGTATTGATGACTCGCTATGGTGATGATTGAGTATGTACTAGTATGGTTAATTTGACTGATTATGTGTGGAACTAAAATATTGTGGATAGGTTGGAATGTATTTTTGAGTTGATTATATTGGACTGTTTAGACTAGATTGAGATTATCTAGACTAAGAGAAAACTGTTAGCTTTATCTATGGGGTAGTATACCTTGCAGGCATAGTGTCCTATGGGATCACCACATATTGTACATCCTTCGGGATCACTAGACTGATATGTGGATCCTTGGAGGTCACTAGATTGATGTGTGCATCCTTCGAGATCACTTGACTGATATGTGCATCCTTCAAGATCACTAGACTAATGTGTGCATCCTTCGGGATCACTAGATTGATGTATGCATCCTTCGGGATCACTCGACAGCTATGTGCATCTTTCGAGGTCACTAGACTGATTGACGTGTATCCTATAGAATCACAAGACTGTTATGATGTAGGGTACCATCTAATAGGAAGGTATCACTATTTACCCCTAACAGGACCTGTAGTGGGTCTTTTATTGGGTACATTTTTATACTCATCATTTTCATGTTCAACTTTTCAGGCAAAGGCAATATGTGAGGTAGACCGACAAGGGACAAGAAGGACTCATCAACGACGTACGAGAATATTTTAAAAATGCTTCCGCTTACAATTTTAATGTTTTATCATTTCTCTTAAGTTTTGATGATTGAAATGAGTTTCATATTTAGAACAATGATTTTTTTTTCTGGGTGACTTAAAATATAATACTTTTGAACTTTTATTTTTATTTTAAATAAGGCCGAAGTAAATTTTTATTTGATGTTTACTCTTCAACATTTTAAAAAATATTTTATGTTTAGAGTTCTTCTTTTGGAGGAATGAATAGAGTGTCTTTAGGTTGAAGTAATGACCTCAGCTTAGTTTGAAAACTTGGATCATTACATTAGATGACAATTAGAATGTAACCAAATGACTATCTTCTCACAACACTAACTAAAATTGAATAAAAAAATTAGAAGGTAATCAAATGATAATCAGATAACAATCACATATCAACCAAATTTTATGCGCAAGTCCGTGAATTAATGAGAATATTTTAAACTTTTCAGTCAATTTTTTAAATAAATTGGATTTGACACCGAGTTTTGCTATTTTTGCAAAATATAAGGCAGCGGGTCTAATTTTTTCAAATATTGTTGTGAAATAGTTTCCTTACTTTTTATCAACATTCCTGAGAAATAATTTATTTTTTCCCTTGTACAAATTTTGAGATGTAACTCCATAAAATATATTTTGGTGTTTTGTGCTTTCTGTGCCAATTGATTTCAATTTATATGCTTCGAATTATTTAATTTTGAAACCTTTCAGTACGTCACAAATTTATTCCTTTCATTTATATTAATATTTTTTTGCAAATTTTGTTTAAGTAATATTTTCAAGTAAATAATGATTGTGTATAAAATAAAATAAAATATTACAGTCTATCATACAATATAATGCAATAATCAAGATAGACTACTATCTATGTCTATCATTATTGTAGACACAGAGAGATATTTTACTATATTTATAAATATCTTTAAAAGATTTGTTATTTAAAATAATTTTTAGGTAAGAAATGATATTATGTAATGGGGCCCTTACAAAAATAGCAAACAAAAAAAACTATGATAATTGAACTCATGTTATTACATTTTATAAATTGTAAAAATAGCAAATTTAAAATCCGATAACTCTCTGATAGCCCTCTGATAACCTTTGATAGCTGTCTGATAATCGTCTGATAGCCATCTGATATCACTAATTACTTGTCATATTTGACATATTCACAATATGCAAAAAAAGAGATGTCATAGGTTGTTTTTTATAAATGTTATTTTTGTCATCACAATTTTCCTTATGTAAATATATTTTCCAAACAATCAACAAAATAATAAAGACTTTATATATTTTTGAAAATTCATCAATAAACTAATTAACTGTGGAGGTTAGCTTCAATTTCAACGAAGGAAATATATTATTTTATAATTAAAATTTGCTAAGTTAGCCTTTGCATTACTAATGAAGAAGTTATGTTAATTAAGGTGCCCTTTAGTTTTAGATAAACCCAAGCAAATTATCAATAATGGAAGAGGAACTTGTGGGTTGGATTTCCAAATTAATTACATTGTCCCATTTATTTTATTAGGAATAAGATTTGGGATGTCGAATTATTTAAGAGAAAGAGAGCTCGTCTTCAAGCAAAGAGAAACTTGAACACCAGGTGTAAGCCATAACCACTCCAATGTTAGCTTAAGTTAGACTCAACACTGATTTCTACAGTGGCTTCACTCGTTTGCACACCATCCCTTGAGTGGGTTTGCGATTTGGGTCTATTTCTCCCCATCCTTTACTTTTGCCCCAAAATGATTTGTTTTTTCTCCCTTCTTGATTTATCATTGAACTTTGCCTCTTATGCTCAAGTAACCTATAAAGCAACAAATTAACTTTAAGTAGCAATTGTTAGACGTATTTAAATAATACATATAATTAAAGTTTGGGCTATATATGTAAGTTAATAATTTATCACATTGGGTTATTTTATTAAATTAGGACTATTATGTGATTTATTTAATTCAGCCCAAGATTCCTCATTAAGTATGGATTAAATGGGTAGAAGCCTATTCCTTGATTGATTAGAATTTAATAGGGATCATAATTGAACTAGTATAAAAAAAGACTTAGGGCTATGGTCCCTAATATACCAAAAAAATCAACACTCAATTTTTCTTGTATCCCATCAAGAGAAAGATCCCACTGAAGACATTTAGGGTTTTAGTTGAGAAAGGCAAAGACATTTAGGGTTTTAGTTGAGAAAGGCAGTAGTCATTTTATAACCACCAAACAATAACTATTTTATAGCCAATCAATGGAATCTAGTATGTAACTTATTCTTGACAATTTGGCATGAATGATCTTGGGTTAATCTATTATATAGATTTGAAGTATTTATGGCAACAAGTTTGTTAGATTATTTGACAAATATGAAATTAGTTTTATTTTTATTTAAAGAAAGAAAAAATATCTTTCTTATCCATAGGATCATTTATAAATAAGGAGTTAAAAGATCTTCCTTAAATATTTCCTTTAAAGAAGAAGATAAAAGATATTCCTTATATTTAGGAATATTTTATGGTAAAGAAATTCTTCTTTCTTGCCTCTTTAAAAAGCATAAGTTCTGAACATAAAATTTATTCTTTTGAGCTGTTGTTCAAAATTTTATATTGTTGGTGAACAATCTGTACAAAGGTAAACCGGTTACCTTCTGCATTATGACAAATTATTGAAGATCGTCAAGGAATTTGATCGAGTATCGATTGATAAGAAATTGAATGAAGGCTGAGATAATTGTATTGCGGTCAATGAATTCAAAGGGAGCCTGAATTCGTTTTCGAGTAGATTCAAGTTTACCGTCAGGGAGAGCCTAAGTTTATAACGGTTAAGTTATGGTGATAAATTGTTAATGTAACTTTAAAGTTAAGTTACAAACTTTTGAATCTCAATAATATTTCTTATCTGAGCAAAAAAGCTCCCCATATGTAGGTCGTATTTGTCGAACTAGGTTATCAAAACCTTCTGTGTTATCTGTCGTTTTGTTACTTGTCTTTTGTGTACTCTAGCTATACCTGTAGTTAAATACTTCTGATATAGCTAAAGGCCATTTAACCTTTGTTATGTTAGCTATTCCTAAAGTTAATCACGTTAGTCATAGCTGGACGATATTATTTATCATCTCACCTGTTTCTCAAAGTGGTATCAGAGCATGAATTTCATGTTGAATTGTTGGAATATGTTTGTTTCATATTAGTTTCTTGATTCAAGATTTGATTAATCATATTGTGGATTCAAAGTTTAATGGTTATTAATTCAAGATTTGATTAATCATATTGTAGTTTTAAAGTTTAATGGTTCTTGATTCAAGATTTGATTAATAATATGTTGTGGTTTTAAAGTTTAATTGTTCTAGATTCAAGATTTGATTAATCATATATTATGGTTTTAAATTTAATTGATTTAGATTCAAGATTTGATTAATCATGTTGTGAATTCAACATTAATTGATCATCAACGTGGATTAAATTTGAATGATAATTTTGGGATATTCACATGTTTATGTTTCATTAATTGTATTTTAAAGAATTAATGTAACCAATTGTCGGGAGAATTTTGATAAAGATTATTTGGTGTTCTTCCTCCATCCTTTTTTACAATAATAAAATTATCATTATTGTATCTTATATTTTAGATTGAATTGGTCGAAATAACATATTACCAAAGTAGCCTCTGTTATCTAGATTAGTTACGTTTAATTCTAAAATATAAGATGTGCATATTCATTAATTTATACGAATGATTATCGGTCCAAAGGGAGATAATTATTTGGCCAACTTATGAGTATGCATGTGGTAATGAGTAGGTGACAGTTATATGGATTGCTCATGTGAAAGATAGTCGGTCCAAAAAAGGCTATCTTTTGACAGAGTTTACCGTCAATACTTTGATTACTACGTTGAAAGTACCATTTACAGTTGATGTCTCTACCGATTGGACATCATTGTTGTGCTAGATATCTTGTAAAAGGGTCCCACCATATATGTGAAATTATTTTGTCATATTTTATGACACTTATTAATTGTGGGGTAATTGTAATTGATGGCTATTTTAGCAATAATAATTAAAGATATAGCAACATTTAAAAAAAAAATACAAATATAGCAAAACTATAGCTGATAGACTCGTGTGGGTCTATCAATGATAGACCAATATTTACAACATGGTCTATCGGTGATAGACTTCTATCATTGATAGAAATTGACAAATTTTTCTATATTTGCAAATTTTTTAAAACATTGCTATATACTCAATTTGTTTGAATGTAATTGCTAATTTGCAACTATCCCATTAATTGTGAGTATATCATTTATTTGCTTGTTATTTGTTCAGTTGGTCTTGCTCAAATATTTGCAAATCTAAGTTCGATCCCTAAGTTGAATGGATCGAATTTCAAGATTTGGAAGAAAAGCCTAGAGATACTTCTCGGATGTGTGGATCTAGACCTTGCATTAAGGACCAATAAACCTACTTCTAGTAAGGAATAGCTAAATACGACTAATATTGAGAAGTGAAAACCGTCAAATCGCATGTGTCTTATGATTATTAGGCACTTTGAGTCTTTTTGGGATTCTATCTTTGAAAATGAAAATGCCAAAAAGTTCCTTGCCAAAATTAAAAAATATTTTGCTCAAAATGAAAAAGAGGAAGCAAGTAGCCTTTTGACTACTTTAACTTCCATGAGGTATAAGGACAATGGAAACATAAGGGAGTACATTATGGAAATGTCTAATCTCACTGATAAATTAAAGGCACTTGATATTGATATAAATGAAAACTTACTCATACATCTGGTACTTATCTCTCTTCCTGCACAATTCACTTAGTTTAAGATAATTTATAATACTCATAAGGATAAATGGAGTATTCAAGAGCTTATCTCACAATGTGTGCAAGAGGAAGGTAGGATTAAGAGAGAAAGGACACAAAGTGCTCATTTAGCAACTAAATTTTTCATGGTAAGAAGAAAAGGAAACTTATAGATGTTGTACAAGGGACATATTCTCAGCAGAATAAGAAACAAGCTATGGAGAATCCTTGTGTTCTTCTGCAAAAAGAAACGTAATATGAGGAAAGATTTCACACACTATTGTTGTTTTAAAACTAATCTCACGGGGCAACCCGCTTACTCTACAACATTTGGTATCAAGGAAATTCATAAAAAATTAATTCCTAGATTGGTGGCCACCACTATGGATCAAACCCATTTCCTCTTAGTTAATTTTTTAATTTTTTACCACTAGGCTAACCCACGATGGTTATAACACTATTTTTGTTTAATAAGCTTATATGTTGATACTTGTTTGACGTCGTTATTTTCCAAGTCACAATATATATTTTTGGGTCAACTAGAATAATAGCAATTTTAAAATTACCTTTTGGAAAATAGCAAAATGTGTTTTTTCTTTTAAAAATGGCAAATGACAAAAAGTAAGAAAAAATAAGAATTTAAAAATTCCAATAATACCCCTACATACATGAATTACACCCTATTTTCTCAGGTAAACTAGGAA
>JBBPDI010000023.1:10105118-10118661 GCA_037974545.1 Cucumis variabilis
TCAACTTGTGTGAAAATGGTTCAAAATTAATAAAATTATAAATCAGTCCAAAACTCAATCAAAAAAAGCATGCAAAAGTAGTCCAGAAAACAACATAGACAAGAGTCCAAGTTCATATTTATAAAAAAAAGTAAGAAAAAGAAAGAGTCCAGGTAACAACCCAAAATCAATACAAATCCATAAAAGGTATAGTCCAAATAACAGTCCAAAGGTTAGTACAAGTTCATAAAAGTCTAAACAGGAGTTAGTACAACTTCTGTTCAACTATCCATAGAATAACAAAAAGAAAATATATATATATATATATTAGATCCATCAAATTAATTTAAAACAGGTAAAGATGAAATCAATCCAAACTTATAAATAATAATAAACAACATATAGATCCATCAAAATAAATACAAAAGTATAAGTTTAAAAAATCCGTAAATAATCTACATCATAATTTAAAAAAAAAAAACATAAAACTTACAACTAAAACGTAATCTTAGATTACATAATAATTTTTTTCTTGACAAATAAAAGAATCACATCACATGATAAACGTATTATGAGAACTTTTTTCTTTATGAAAGAATTTTCTATTTCTAAAAGTTAAATCAAATATAACATTTAATTGTTTCAAATTTAAATAGAAAGAACGAAAAAAAGGTTAGATTGGTTTGCTTCCTATATTCCTAAATCATAAATATTTGAAGGCAACCGGATAGATCGCATATAAATATTAAATATTTATGATAATTAATTAATAGTATATAAAATAAATTTGTGTTACTAATTATATAATTACATACATGATATTAAAATAGCACTATAGTATAGTTTTTTTTTTTTCAGAAAACAAAATCACGTAATCTAATTTAATGGGCCGTTTCTCTCTTTGAGGACCAAATATCCAAAATGGCCCACAGCTTTTGAAAGAGAAAGGAAAAAGTGGGATTTTGGAAGCCTTTATAAACTCTATCAGAGCCAGGTTTCGATCCTGGGACCTGTGGGTTATGGGCCCACCACGCTTCCGCTGCGCCACTCTGATTCGTTGATGTTGTATCCTATATAAAAAATAAAAACTCAGGTAAATTATTTTCCTCTTCGCTGTTTTCTTGTTTTTTCTTTTTTTAAAACAAAATTGTTGATTATTTTATATTATCCGAAATGGCCCACAGGTAAATTTTATATTGTTTCTATCCGTAATAACTGTTTAAAGAATATCTAACAGAAGAAGTAGGAATGAAGAAAGAAAGAAAATAAACATTAAAGAAAAAAGATGTAAATTAAATTGGGACGTCAATGCTACTGATACACTCTTTTTTAAGAGTGTTCTCATTGATATAGTGGTGATACATTTGATTGTTGATAAACTTTATAATCATACACTTGATTTATATACTATTCAGAAATATTGTTGATATAGTTTCTAACGATACACTTAATATAAACTCTATAAAATTAAATTTAACGCATTCACTTGCCTCGACGTCACCCTGCCAAACGTCACAGAAAGTGAAAGCATTAAATTTAATTTTTGACTTTTCCCAACGTGCAACCTGCCACACGTTGGAAAAGTGGAAATTGTAACGACAAATTTCCACTTTTCCTGACATATGGCAAGGGGCACGTCGGGGAAAGTTTAGTAATAATTATTGTTTAACCTTTTTCAGACATGTAACCTGTCACACATTGCGGAAAGTGTCCGTATTGAAGTGACAATGGTCACCTTTCCCTAACATGTGGCAGGGGCACATCGGAGAAAGTTAAATAATGAATTAATTGTTTAAACTTCCTCCGACATTTGTACTTCATACGTCGGCGAAAGGTACCTTCCTCGACGTCTTCGAAGACGTCAGGAAAAGTCCACAGTATTTATTCTCCCTTCAACACATAACATAATGTAAAATGAAAATAAACCCAAAATCGATCGAAAGAGAGGAAGAAGAGGAGAGTTGTGTTGTCGTCGTCGTCCGTCTTCGCCCCCGCCACCGCTGGGAGTCTCCTCTTTTCTTCTGTTTTTCTTTTTCATTTTAACTTTTTCACTTCATTATACCCTTTCAAATCATAGCAGAGCCAAAATCCAAAGCACTGTAAAATGTGTTTATGAATCCATACTTAAACACAAAAGTTAAAACAAAAACCCACGAAGAAACAACAAGAATAGTAGAAGTATGCAATTGAAATGAAACGTAACAAGCTAGAAGAAGAAGAAAAAAACAAAGTTTAGGCTTTCCCTGACGTGAAGTCGGGGAAGGGTTTCACAATGTCACATCATGGAAACCCTTCCTCGACGTGCTGACAACGTGCGTCGGTGAACGTTTCCCCGTCATCAACACGATCTGCATCGGGGAAAGTATCCCCAATGTGTTTTTCCTGACTTACATGCTGACGTCGACTGAGACGTCGGGGTAACCTTCCTCGACGTGTTTTGGGATTTTTGCCGACGTGGAGTTGCGTAGGGGAAGATCCTATTTCTTGTAGTGTAGCTGGAAAATTCATACTAATTCACTGGTAACATAAGCTAATGCTATGTATTCAGCTTCTGCAGAAGATCTGGAGACAGCAGCTTGCTTTTTTTATTTCCATGATATGATAAATTCCCCTAGGAATATACAAAAGCCAATAATGGATCTTTTAGTATAAGGACATGATCCCCAATCAGCATCTACAAAAGCTTTTAAGTGAAAGGAAGTGGTAGGTCTTATTAAGATGCCTTGTCCCGGAGTTCCTTTCAAGTACTTTAGCAAGTGATGTGCAGCATCTAGGTGAGTTTTAGTAGGACTTTTGATAAATTGGCTAAGTCGATGGACAACATAGCATATATCTGGTTGAGATATTTAAAGGTCAAATCTATGGTTTTGGTCTATAGGAATTCTTCTTCTTTTTTTCAGTAGCTTATTTGGAGTCAAGGATAAGGATTTTCTTCTCATTTTCTTCTAGTAGTTTCACGAGTAAGAACAAAGATAGACTAACTAATCCGTAAATGCAGGGTTATGGGACAGGGGCAAAGGCAAGAAAGTCGACCAAAGGTGGTAACTCGACCAAAGAAGGCAAGTCGTATCATAGCATATAGTAGTGTGGAATGAACCAGTATCCTTAAGTATTTGAAGACAATACTTTCTTTGGGAAACCATGATTCCTGGCTAAGATCTGGATAATTCTAATCGCAAAAAATATTTTGCTTAGCCTAAGTCCTTGAGTTTCGAGTGTCTGGCTAAGATCTGGATAATTCTAATCGCAAAAAATATTTTGCTTAGCCTAAGTCCTTGAGTTTCGAGTGTCCTTTAAGGACTTCTTTAACTAAGCTGATTATGTGAGGGGATGGTCCAGTTAACAATATGTCATCCACGTATACTAACAATGTTACAAAATTACTTCCACATCCTCGAGTAAAAAGATAATAATCAGATTTGGATTGATGAAAGCCATGTGAAGTTAGGGCTGCTGCAAACTTGAGAAACCATCATCTTGAGGCTTGTTTCAGTTCGTATATAGATTTGTTGAGTTTGCAAACTAATTTCTCACCTTTCGTGGTACTTGTGAGGTTTTATAGTCCAATGATAAAGACATATGCACTTTATAAAACAAGTCTCTATTTAAGAAGGCATTATTTATGTCCATTTGAGAAAGAGACCAATTGTAGGATGCAACAAGAGCTAAGAAGATTTTGACAATGACGATTTTGGCAACTGGAGAGAAGGTCTATGAGAAGTCTATTCCTTCTTGTTGATTGTAGCCTTTAGCTACAAGTCTTGCCTTATATCTTTCAATTGTACCATCTTGTTTATACTTGACTTTATAAACCCATTTGCTGCCTACGGTGTGATGATTTTTTGGAATTGAAACAATAGTCCACGTGTTAGTTCTTTCCATGGCTTCTATTTCCTTTGTCATAGCCTTCTTCCAGTTTTGATGATTCACAACTTGATGATAGTAGGTAGGCTCATAGATGGAAGTGACGTTTAGGAGGTATTTTTTTTATGGTTTTGGGTATAGGTATGATATGAAAGGTATTTATCAAGGGAGAACGGTGATTTTCTATGGGATGTGAGGTTGCAATGAAAATCTTTTACGTAGGAAGGTAAGCAGTGTGGTCTTGATGACCTTCTTAGGGCTATAGGGATGGTAATTTGGGTGGCGTGATTGGTTTCTTCTATAGTTTCAATAGGAGATTCTGAATTATTATTAACATGGTAATCTTCACATAAGCTTTCTAAGGTATTATCAACAATATTTTCGATAATACCTTTGTGTTCAAGATGATCAAATAGTGGGCATGGTATGACAAACCGATCAATGAAATCATGTGAAAAGGCTTGTTGTCTTCTTTGATGGATTGAAATGGAAAACTCTCTTCAAAGAATAAGACATCCCTGGAGGTGAAGAATTTTATTTTGGTCATATCATATAGCTTATAGCCTTTTATGCCCGATGGATATCCCATAAAGACACAAGGTTGTGTCTTGCTCTTGGATCAAATTTGGATCGGTTGGCTGCTGATGTGGAAGCATAAGCGAGACATCCAAATGTTTTTATGATATCATAATCTGCAGCTTTACTGAATAGGACAACATAAGAAGTGATGTTAGAAAGCAAAGTCATAGGTGTTCTGTTGATCAAATATGTTGCGGTTAGAACATATTCTCCCTAAAATTTAAGAGGAACTTTAGACGGAAACATTAAAGCTCTTGCAATGTTAAGAAGGTGTTGATGTTTTCTTTCAAACACTGAATTCTGTTGAGGAGTATATGAACAAGAGAATTGGTGCGTAGTTCCTGTTCTAGCAAAGAATTTTCTGAAGTTTAACTCAGGAGCATTATCAGAATGAAAGCTTTTGATTTTCTTTGAAAATTGAGTCTCAACAAGTTAGAAGAAACTAGGAATGACCTACATAATGTAACTTTATTTTTCAAAAGATGTATCAATGTGTACCTTGATTTATCATCAACAATGGTTGCAAAATAAGTGTGTCCTACATGTGTTTGGGTTTTAAATGGTCCCCATATATCACAATGTACAAGATCAAAAGTATTCTCAGCTATATTATTCAAGACAGGAAAAGAAAAACGTCTCTGTTTTGCTAATGAACATACATGACAAACTTCTTTACAGTTTTGGAAATCAGAAATCTCTATTATTTTTTTATAATTCTTTTATTATACTGGTAGAAGGATGCCTCATACGATTATTCCATGTAGTTGCAGAAGCTTTACACACACAAAAAAAAAAAAACAGCAGATTCAACAAAGCAGTCTTTAGTCTTGTCATCATGTACTTTGAGTAAGTATAGATCACTGATTAATTCAGCCTTTCCAATTGTTTTTGAAGTTGATTTGTCCTGAATGATACAATTGATGGTAGTAAAGGATATAGAAAAATTTTCATCCTTAAGTAGAGCACTCACTAATAGTAGGTTTGTATTTGAAGTCATGAATGTATAAAACATCCTTTAATACCAATTGTCTTGCTACTGATATGTCTCCTATATACTCAACCTTTAAACGAGCTTTTGTTGGTAGTATAACTGACATATTTTGAGTGATGGTTCTTTAAATATGGATTTATCATGGCATATGTGAAAAGATGCACCTAAATCTATGATCCAACATGAATTGGTGAGTGAATTAGAAAGATAAGTACCTGCTATGTGAGTAGTCTCTGTCTTAAAAGCCTCATCAATTTGTGGAGTATTCATGTGCGTTTGGAGCGTGCTTAGTAGTTGTGAATATTGGTCATTATTAAGGCTGGCAAAGAAAGCAGACTGATTGCCTTTAGGACCTTATGATGGCTTTTCATTTCCAGTTTGCACATGATTTCCTTGAGTAGTAGTCACTAGGTATTTTCGCAACTGGTATATGTGTGGTCCATTGGATTGACGGTATCTCTCTTTCAATTCATCCCATATTTCTTTGACGCTTCCATTGTAAACAAGGCTGGTAGCAATTTCTTTTGAGATAGAGTCGATGATCCACGAGACTATTACATCGTTGTTGCATCTCCATGCTGAAAGTAAATTTCCTTTTGATGGTTTTTCAATCGCTCCATTAACAAAGCCAATCTTATTCTTTCTTGACAATGCAAGTTTCATTGCTTTGCTCCATGAAGAGTAATTACTTGATCTTGCAAGCGGTGTGGATACCAGATTGGTGGTTGGAATGATTGAATGATGAAGGGTAAAGGGATTTAGTTGGACATCAAGCTTCGAAGGATTAATTGGAGAAGTAGTTGGGACTGTATTAAAGTTATCGGATGTTGAACTCTCTAGTGTCATCATGATAAAAACTGCACGAGATATGGTGTTCGCTAATGCTTCTTATTTTCTCTCTTGCGAAAATGCTTTGATGCCATATTAAAGGGAGAAAGGAAGGTATGTGGAAAACTATTTTATTGCTTTCACTTATTGTATTTACATGCTTCAAGCTTCTTATATAGAAATACTTGACAGTTGGCTAACTAATTAACAGCTAAACAGAATGTAAATAATCTTGTAATGAACTGTTGTAACTACTTAACAGTATTACTGTTTGATAGGTTCTTCTTCGCAAAACACGACATAACCTCTATCCCCTTGATAGCGTTTAAAACACGCTAACTTATTATGCTTAAATCGAGATCGTTCTAATATTTTACGTCTCTATTTCGTGATTTTGTAGGTGTTGAGCTTAATTAGGGTCATTCTTGGTCGTACCTTCATTTTGAGACTAGTTAAGCTTAGTTTAGAGGTTTAGAACGTCAACGGAGCAAGGAAAAAGAGTTTGGCACAGTTGGAGCTTGTTGTTAGGGCGCTCCACACGACACTAGCCACAACGTCCAAAGACAGAAACTAGTATTTTCGCATAAAGGCTTGAGCGTCACAGTGCTGCCCTAGGGGCGTTGTGGCGCCATGACATTTTTGTGTCTTATAACCCTAGCCGCCAACCATTTACACACACTTTTTGACACATATTTCTTGGAAACTCTCTAGACATTTTTTTAGTACTCTTATGTGTTCAGTTGTTTAGATGACTTTCTTAGATAATATTTGATGCTTTTGGCGTTGTATCGAGGGTAAGGTATATCTACGCCTTGGGATTTTAGATTTATGTTTTGGTTAACATTCTTAAGATTTTGAATATTTTTTCTTTTAGGAACCTTTTGAAAAATCGAATTCATTCCTTGATTTAATTTGTGATTAAATGTAATTGAGAAGCCAATTAGTCATTTATGTTTGATTCAATCATAATCTATAATTGTTAGGCAAAAATCGCATGATAAGAAAAGCTAAAATTAGAATTGTTCATTGATTAGGTTGTTCCAATCTAATGGTGTGTGTTTGATTAGCTTAGGATTGAATTCATATATCGAACATTCAATATGTTGTTTCTACTTGTTTAATCGACTTAGTTCTTACACCAAATCTTATTGATTTGCATGTTTAATTAGAATGCCTCCTCTAGACCTATAAATTGATTTGAATTATTAGGACGTCATCCTAACTTCTTTAAACGTGGTTGACTAAGAAATTGTTTGTAATTTTTTTCAAGATATTATATGGATGACGAATCGATAATTGAGTGTTAATTAAAAGTGAATTAAAATAAATCATGAGCTAGATGTTTGTTTGATTGATTACTATAATCACTACCATCTTTAAGATGTATTTTTGCATTTTGTCTCAATTTATTTCCATCCAATTCCAACTTCAAACCCTTCCACTTATCACTTTCGCTAAATACTTAACTTTGAAAATTAAAATTAATCTTCATGCTTCCCTGCAAATCTACCTCATCTTGCTACTTGTACTACTTAGTAGTATAGGTAGTATTGATCATATAATATAAATTTCATTTTATTGGTCGTTCACGTTAATGTGATTCAGGATTTTTAACAAAAATGTTTTTTGCCTTCTGCCATTCTTCTCATTGTATCATCATATTCTTTTCTCATTTTGATGAATATAATAGCAAAGGTTTTTCTTCTCATTTTTATGGGGTTTTTCCTTTGTTCTTTCAGACAAATATAGAATGTAAAAAATAATCATAATTCCAAATTCCATATTTGAACTTTTTTCTTGATTGACAGAAGAACAACATATTCAAATTCTGAATCCTTTGCAAATACCAAACAAAAAGATTATTTTATTAGTAAGAAGGCTTTAATTACTTGTAGTGGTATGAGTTTGACCAAATTTATGAGCTTGCCTGATATTATGGTGGACTTTACTTCCATAAATCACATGGAAGCTATATGTATTCATTTATTAATTTATTCAACTTTCCTAGAAATGCCAAATTTTGGAAATCATATATGTATATTTACTCAAAAGTGGTCCATGCATGCATGCATTTAACTATACAATAATAATTTGGTAACAAATCTTTTTTATATTTAGAAAAGTAATTCAGTAAGGTCAAACCATAATTAATTGAGATTCCAAATTCCAATTGCAACAATTTTGTTTGAAATTTATCACAATAGGGATCAGTAATTAGATTTGCTATTACAGGTAAGTTAATTAGAAATTAGTTTCAATGTGTTCTACTTAATCGTGCATAACATGAAACTTCATAGGATGATTAAATTAATGCATGATATAGATATACTATTAATGAAACTACATGTCGACTCATTTTCACACTTTAACTAATATTTTTAAGAAAATTTATCAAAAATACAAAAAAAAAGAATAAGCTATTTATACTATATAGAAAAATCAGTACAATAAATTTTGTTAAGTCATTTTTTTTTAATTTTTAGTTACAATTTCCAAATAGATACTTTTTTAGATTAAGTATCTCATTTTATCATATATATATATATATATATATATATATATATATAGAATCAAAATATAATAAAAAATTTGAATTTATTGATTATAGCTTCTATTATTATAGATTCTGAAATTGTGTTGTATTTGTAAATATTTTTTATAATTTGTCATTTAAAATAGTTTTTTTTATATATAAATAATTGGGTGTAATACTTTTTTTTATCTAGAAAATGAATATCAAACAAAAAAAATATAAACTTTTTTTAGTACACATGTTAAAAAGACTGTTTGAATCCTATTTGAATATTATTTTATTTTAGTATTAAAATTTTTAAAGATGTTTATTTTAATCCATCAACTTTTAAAAGATGTTTATTTCATTTCATATATTGTTAAGATTAAGGAATTGAACTAAAATAGACTTTTGAGTTTTCATATCTGGAAAATTGTTTTACCACACCATTCACAATTTTGAAATGGTAGCTTTTTAGCCTAACCAACCTATTTAGCAATCCAATCGTCTAAAAGTACAAGCCAACAGACCGATTTGTTAGAGTTAATAACTCTAAGTAGTAAGGATCGAAACACTTTTTAAAAGTTCACGGACTAAACATACATTTTGAAAATTTTAAGGTATGTTTGGCAAGTTTCCAAAACTATTTTTGTATCTTGTTATCCAAACAATTTAAACTACGAAAAACAATGTTTTTATGTTTTTTTAATCCATAATTTGAATTTGAAAATGTAAAATGCACAATTATATTAAATGAAGATAAAAATATTGAGACACATTGTATATCATGTTCTAAGTTCAATTCAATTATTTTAAAGGTAAAATACATATTATGTAATGTATTATTAATAAAATTAGGGTTAAATTTAAAGTTTGATCTCAATGATTTGGATAAAGTTAAAAGATACTTCACATGACTTCAAAATTTAGAATTTAGTTCATATGGTTTGATATATCTGTACATAGAGTTTTTATGCTTTGCTAAATGATCTTAAACAATCCATACAAGAGGGATTATTTATTAAGAAGCTTTTTATCAAACCATATTATTGGATAAATTCTAATTATAAATCATAAAACCTAACTTTTAAATTAGTCCAAACCATACCTAAGGACCAAAAGTTTCAATTTTTGTTAATAAATTATATAATATTACAAAACAACATCTAAGCTATTTTTTTAATATAAAACATGCTCATAAATCAATTAATAATAATAATTTATCGTCAAAATAATACTTTTAATAGACAAATTATTTAAATTAGAATCCAATCTATGAATTTTGTTACCAAATACATATATGAGAACATAAAATACAACTTTATGTTTTCCTTTAATCTCTCAATATGCATAAACTATTTAATTTAAATATTTTTTGGAAGGACAAATTCTTGAAGAAAAAAGAAAAGAAAAGAAGGGAAAAATGATTGGGATTATGTATGTGATAATTGAGAGAACAATACTTGGCACATGAATGCATGGTTTAAAGTTATGTACAACTATTTTATGAAATCTTTAAAAATGACATGTTTTATGATGAGCTGTTTTCCATGTCCCCTTCATTGTTGTTCTTTTAACTCTTATTATTAAATTTAGTAGTGACATGTAAATGAGAATAAAGTATATGTTACTATTTTTAAATAGCTTATATAATTATTCATCAAAATTATTCTCTGGATTTGGTCATCCATCTCATGCCATCCCATGCCCTTACACTATTACTTTTTACATTAATCAAATATTTGAAACTGTTTCACAAATACTTTTACTCTCCTTTCTCTCTTTCATCTCCCTTCATCTCTGCATTTGATTCCTAAAGTTTCAATTTGATCGTTTTCATGATTCAGTGTTGTAAAATATATTTAAAATAACTCTTTCTCCATTTTCAATCATTTTAAATAATAATGAGATATTTTTAATTAAAAAATATATATTCTTTTTCCTCACTTTCTATCCACTTTCTCCTCTCTCGTCTCCTCTCGACTACTAGAAAATATATTTTTCAATTTAAAAATGTTTGGAACATTTTGAACCTATTTTACAAAAGAGAGAAACTAAAATAGCGAGCTTAATTGGCACCTATATAACCCCTGGATAGGAGGTCCAGGTTCAAATCCTCATCCCATTCTATATAACATTTTAGAAATCCAACAAAAGTCTAGGCCCAATCATGTATAATTACAAAAATGCCCTTACAATTCCAAATAATTCCAATATGATACAATGTTAATAGTGATAGAACACTCTCACTTTCGATCTCTATTTATGTCTATTTAGGACCGACGATTCACTAATGGTAAATAATATAAATTTCTATATAAGATAATTAGGAAGATAAAAATAAAAAGTATAAATAAATATATTAAACAAAGATAGATTGCTATTTATGTCTATCTAAGATAGACATAGATATAATCCTATCTCGAATAGACACGCATCATTAAACGATCATTTGAATATATCACCTATCTATTAGTGATAGTGGTCTATTTATGTCTATTTAGGACCGACGACTGATCATTTAGATATTGGTACACGATCATGTAATTAAATAAGGAGAAAAAGAAAGAAGACTAAGAAGAATGACACAATAATGGATAAAGAAAAAAGAATAAGGAAAAAAAATTTATCTTTACAAAAAAAGATGACGCCAAAGATGAGAGATAACGAAGAAGAAATAACTTATAGAAGAGGGGACGAAGAAATTTTGGTAGGATAAAAAATTTGAAATTTATGGAAAAATTAACTCCAATTATACAGGATTCATTGGTTTTTTTTTGTTATACAGATCGTAAATATTTTTAGTTTTGTTCTATATATTTAAATTACAAAAAAAAATATTTTTAAAAATAGCAAAATAAATTAAAACATTTACAAACTATAGCAAAATTTTGAATTCTATTAATGTAAAAGTTGATAGATTTCTATCACTGACTATTAATGACACTAATAAAAGCATATTATTGGTTATCAATATCTATTATTGATAGAATTTGAAAATTTCCATGTATCTTGTAAATATTTTGTCAAATTTGTTATTTTTGACAATTTCTAAAAAAAAGTCATAACTTGTTTAAATATGGATAAAAATGTCAAATTCATTATATTTATAAAAATACCCACATAATCTATATAATTTTTGTGGAAAAAAGTTTGAAATTTTTGGTTAACTAACTATTCAATGCATTAGGTATAAAAGGTCAATGAGGAAATAGAGAGAAAATGATGAGGGAAAAAAAGAGTTTTGTGTGCATCTTAAAATTTAAACCCTTTTGTCAATTGTAATAATTAGTACTTTATTTAAAATGATAAGTTATGAAACGTGGAACGATATAAATTGCAAATTTTATTAGGTTGTTTTCAACTTATGACTTTCTAAAATCAATTTAGAGGTTTTAATTTAGAGTGTGTTTAACTCAATATGGTTAGAGTTAGAGGTTAGTTATCATTAATTGAATATTAAAAAAATGTTAGTAAAATTTTAGTACTACACATCTTATTATTTAATCATATAAAATTTGAATAAAATATCTTTTTGGTTCATGTAATTTGTTTAATTTTGATTCATATGTTTTTAAACGTTCAATTTTGATCTTTTTGTATTTTAGAAAAATCCAATAATTACTGTTTAATTATTATTTATTAGCATTTTAATTTATTACGTATAGAAATTATTAGGATTATTTTTAAATATAGAAAAATGAACCAAAATATTATCGCCTATTGTATCCGTGATAGACACTTAATATTTAGTATCATAAACAAATTGTGATATTTTGTTATATTTGTAGATATTTATTTTACGTTTTATCTTTTAAAATAATTTTCTCAAGTATTTTTCACGAATTTTGGAAAAAGTAGAGTAAATTTTTCTTCGTAAAAATGTCCATACTAAAATCAATATTTATAGAAGTACAATACTAAAATTGTAGTAACTTCAAAATACGATATCAAAATAGTACAAATAGGGCAATGTTGAAAATATTTTAAAATATAGCAAAATTTCGTATTGAAATTTTACTATATTTTAATTTATTTTTACTATATTTAAAAATATATTTTTAAAATATCTATATTATAAAATTACCTTTACTTAATTTTACAAAAAAGAAAATAATGAAAATAGAGATATCATGAATTAAAAAACAATAATTAAAAAAACCAAACAATGAAAAGATGTATTCAAATGATTAATTGATATTAATTAAAGAATTTAACATTATTTTAAAGATTATTTAAACAAAGTTAACATGTATATTATTTATAAGATATTTACATTTTGTTGTTTATTTTCATGATGAGTAGATTTGATGAAGATATGAATTCACTTCTCTTGTTTTTAAAAAGCATGAATATTTTACATATATTATGAAACAACTGGTGTTTGGTTTCAATATTTATTCTTGATGGAGAAGAGAACATCCATCAATGGCTACAACCACCCTTCACATGGAAGTTCCTGTCAATGTGCCATAAACAAATGCCCTCCTAACAATTAAAATATACTTCTCTTCTTTATTCTTTTTGGACCTTCTCTCAAATCATTATCCAACATAATCTTTTTTTTTCTTTCTTCTTCACAATTGCATGTGAATCCAGGCCACTTCTCTAAGGAAACGATTCCTTCTGAACTTCCATCGCCATCATTCCCAACGACCCAGTACGTACGGAACTTTTCCCCAACTGTTTCTCTCATTCTAATCCTTCTTTTTGTTCTTTCTGCAAATTCCCTTTCTGGGTTTCATAGCTTTCCTTAACTTCCAATTCAATTCTCCTCAGAAATTGGATTG
>JBBPDI010000023.1:10126659-10137855 GCA_037974545.1 Cucumis variabilis
CTCTGTTTTTTCTTCGCTGTTCATACACCAGACTACACATTGTACATTTCATTTCTGCTGATTGGTGACATCATTTCCCACTTTGAGTTTTTAATATCATTTCTTTAAATAAAACAAATTTGAAATGTTTGGTCAATTCAAATTACATATTGATTTTCTTTCATTCTCTTGACTTTCATTTCTTAACATTTTCATTTTTTTTTTGTTAAGAGAATAAGGTCTATTATTTTTCTAAATGGGTAAATTTCAAGTTTAATGTCTTAATGGACACTGATTGAAATTTTAATCCCACTATGATTGAAATTTTAATATCTTAATGGACAAAAGATTAGATTTTACAAGTTATATATAAATATTTAAAATTTATAACATAATAATTGGTCATAAGGGCTTGTCCTATGATAGTACAATTTATTAAAAAGTGCAAGGTTTGGATTTGTGAACTCCCACAAAGATAAAGGTTTAAGCTCCCCTTAAACCGATCCCTAAACCATTTGCTTTACAAATCACCTTTGTATCTCAATAATATTCAAGATCTCTCTGAATGAGACTCTGATAGGTACCAAAATATAGAAATAACTGTTATTTATTTAACACTGTTTATACAACAGAAGCTTACAATATAACCATATCCTTCCTCCCACTTTTGAGAGAACTAATAAACACATAAGGTACCTGCATCACACTTATTACACACATATATAACTTGTACTAAATAACCACTTCAATAACTGTAGACAACTGCCAAGATCCTCATACCGTCCTAACTCCTTTTTTATAAACACAGACATTTTACTTTTTACCCTTACGATTATATTTAAATATAATTGAAGGCCTTTAAATACCCTCCCTTTCCAAACATGACTTGTCCATAAGTTGAAATATCGGAAGCTGTTGTTTCAAATCTTCCGGCACCTTCCAAGTGGCTTCATGTGATGGAAGACCTTTCCACGCTATTAATAGCTCCTAAATATTAGTTGGAGGATTTTTACGATAACCATAAACTCCCATAGGTTCAGTCACCCATTCATACATATCAGAAAGGCTAGGGGCTGAAGGATGAAGAATCTGGTGTGAGCCCAACAATTTCTTCAATTGAGAGACGTGGAAAACAGGATGGGCAGAAGCTTCTGCAGGTAATATAAGTCGATAAGCCAATGGACCCACCTTTGCAGCAATTTCATAAGGTCCGAAATACTTTGGTGAAAATTTTACATTCCGCTTTTTCCGTAAAGAATGTTACCTATAAGGTTGTAATTTCAAAAACACCCAATCTCCCATGGCAAACCCAACATCACGTCGTTTCCGGTTTGCATACTTTTTCATCTTATTATGGGTTGTCTGCAAATTAGTCTTAAGAGCTGATAAAGCCACATCACGATCCTGAAGCTGTTGATCTAAAGTAGAATTAGAAGTAACGGATACACCATAAGAAACCAAAGGAGGTGGCAATCGTCCATAAATCGCTTGGAATGGAGTCAAACTTGTAGAAATATGGTAAGTGATATTATACCAATATTCAGCCCAATGTAACCAATCAATCCATTCGTTGGGGCGCTCCCTACAAAAAGAACGAAATAAGCTTCCACATAACGGTTAACAACTTTCGTTTGACCATCAGATTGAGAATGATAAACATAACTATGATTTAAACGTGTGCCCGCAAAATGGAATAATTCTTGCCAAAAATGACTCATAAAAACCTTATCACGATCGGATACAATGGACTTTGGAAAACCATGTAATTGAACAACTTCTTTGACAAAAATATTGGCTACAGAACAGGCAGTAAAAGGATGCTTCAATGCAAAAAAATGATCATATTTACTTATACGGTCCACAACAACCAAAATCACATTGAAACCATGAAACTTGGGCAACCCCTTGATCCATACTAATGTCATCCCAAATAGCATTTGGAATGTTTAAAGGAAGAAGTAAACCTGCTGGACTAAGGGCTAAAGTTTTATTATGTTGACAGATTAAGCATTCCTCCACATATTTCTTAACATCCCCTTTTATACCTTCCCAGTAAAACTCTCCATTAAGTCTTTTATAAGTCCTTAAAAACCTAGAATGCCTACTAAAAACAGAACCATGGTATGTCTGCAAAATATTAGGTATTAAGGAAGAGGTTTTTGACAAAACTAACCGTCTTTTGAACTTAAGAACCTCTTGTGTAAAAGAAAAACGTGGAACACTAAACTCATTATCACGTAACTGTTGAATAATATTTTGCAATTTGGAATTAGCAGCAACTTCATGCTTAATAACATCCACATCCAGAAGGACAAGAATTGATAAATGGGCCAAGTGAATCGATGAAGGAATTCAAGACAATGTATCTGCTACCTTGTTCTTTGTGCTAGGCTTATAGTCAACTTTAAAATCATAACCCAACAATTTGGCAATCCATTTATGTTGTTGTGGTTGAATTACGCGCTGGTCTAATAAGAACTTTAAAGCACGTTGATCAGTTTGAACAACAAACTTCTAGCCAAGCAAATATGGACGTCATCGTTGAACTGCTAAAACTACAGCCATAAGTTCTCATTCATAAACAGGTTTCACACGATCTCACAATGATAAAACTTGATTGAAATAAGCTATAGGGCGTTTAGATTGAAGTAGAACTGCACCAATGCTGAAACCAGATGTGACAGTTTCAATCTCAAAAGTTTGAAAAAAATCTGGAGTTTCTAACACAGGTAATGTCACCATGGCTTTCTTCAAGTGATCAAATGCCAATATAGCAACCTCATCCCATTCATATGCACCACCATTTTTTAACAATCTGGTCAAAGGAGCATCCAAGTGACCATAATTTTTAACAAGTCTTCTATAGTATCCCGTCAAACCAAGAAAACCACGAACTTCCTTAATAGAATTCGGAACTGGCCAATCGAACATAGCACAAACTTTCTCGAGATCAGCTTCAATTTTTGGACCAGAAACTAAATGTTCAAGATAATTCACACGTTCGATAGCAAACTAACATTTTGCCCTATTAGCATAAAGTCGATTGGCACGAAGAAGGGAAAGAACGACCTGCAAATGGTCGACATGGTCCTCAATTCCTTTGCCATAAACTAATATGTCATAAAAAGTTGCAGGTAAGGTCGGAACACTTTATTCATCAAAGCCTAAAAAATTGCAGGAGCATTAGTTGAGCCAAAAGGCATAACTAAAAACTCATAATGGCCTTCATGAGTACTAAAGGCAATCTTCTCTATATCATGAGGATGCATATGAATTTGGTGATCAATATTGGAAAATAATGTAGCTCCCAACCAATTCATCAAATAATTCATCATTAACTTGAATCAGAAACTTATCGAGAACAGTGACATTATTCAAAGATCGGTAATCCACACAAAAACGCCAACCTCCATCATTCTTTTTAACCAAAAGTACAGGGTTTGAATATGGTCTTGAACTTGGGTGAATGACACCGAAAGCCAACGTTTCACCAACCAACTTTTCCATCTCAGTTTTTTGATGATGAGCAAATCTGTAAGGACGAACATTCACTGGATCAACACCCTCTTTGAGAAAAACATGATGCTCAATGCCACGCATTGGTAGTAATGCATTAGGCCATTGGAGAATCTCATTAAATTCTTCAAGAATGACATGAATAGATGCTGAAAGGGTCTAATCACATCCATACCATAACATTCCACCGAAGGAATTTCCTCCACCATTATTCGACACTCGACAAGAAAACTTTGATTAGTTGGGTCCCAAGTTTGAATTAAGCGTTTTAAACTCACCCTGGATTTAGACAAACTAGCATCACCCTCTAAAATAACAGATGAATCGCTTTGCTGAACCTTCATAGTTAAATTTCGCCAGTCGACTTCTGTCACACCAAGTGTGTGTAACCACTACATACCCAAAATCACATTTATTCTCCCCATTTCTAAAGGCAGAAAATTGGTTCTTATAGTAAAAACAGAGAGATTTAATTCCATATCCTTGCATACACCCTTTCCTTTGACAGTCGCCCCACTATCCATGATGACACTATAATTAGGTGTGTCAATCACCATGAGTTTCAAAACATCAATCAGCCGTTGTGCTATGAAATTGAGTAGTCCCACAATCGATAAGGACAACAACATTTTGACTATGGATAATGCCTTGAATCTTCATCATACCTGGATTAGTTAGGCCCACCACAAAATTTAAAGATAATTCAGCTACAACTTCAATAGGAGTGTGTTGTCATTCTGCCGATTCAACAGGAAATTCAGCATCTTGGATTACCTTCAAATCTTCTGCCTCTTCCTGAACCAGAAGTACACGCAACTCACGATGATCACATACCTTACAACAATATCCAACCTTATACTTTTCACACAATGAAAAAAAAGACCTTTCTCTCGACGTGATTGAAATTTAGCATCAGAAAGACGATTGACAGGTCTGTCTTGGCGATTTGCTGCTACCATCGACATTCTTCGGAGAGTAATCATGCGCGTCGAAACCAAATTTAGATGATTTGCTGACTTCCTTGCCGACTGGAACATGGGTACTATTAGGTGAATAATGCAGAGTTTTTCCTTCAAAAAGACCTGGCAAACCCGAATCCACACGGACTAACTCGCGGTTTTTCACCAATTGAACCACACGCATCATTTGGCCAAGCCCAATGGGCTGCCAACATGCAACCTCTGCTTTCACCCAAGAAATAAACCATTCAAAAATGTATTTTCCAATACTTCATCGGATAATTGAGGTAATGGTGCAACCAATCTATTAAAGCGATTGCGGTACTCTTCCATAGTAGTTTTCTGTTTAATAGCAACAAACTAACCATAAATAGTACCACTGTGAGATGAACGAAAGCGTTCCAACAATCGATTACGCAAGTATTTCCATTTGAAAAATGGTTCACGCTCCTCATGTGCATGATACCAATCTAAGGCGAAAGATTCAAAACTGATGATGGCAACAGTTAACTTCTCCACATCAGTAAGATGATGAATATGGAAATAGCCTTCAACCTGAAATAACCATGAATCTGGGTCAGTACCATTGAACACTGGTATCTTAAATTTCTTAAACTTAGAACATTTAGTAGAGGAAACAATCATATCCATGCAAAAAACATTCAACAAAAAATCCGTTGGATTGTGAACTTTAGGGGGATCCATAGTTAAACCACCAGATGAATCAGAAACAGGAGGTACCGTCAAATGACCTGCGATGAACAAAACTAGAAGTTAATGTAGCCAAACATTGGCGAGTTTTATCAGAAGATTGTTGTTGTTTATCTGTTTCAAGACTAAACCAATCAATACATTTGACAAATGATGCCAAAGTTTCTTCTAATTTCGGTATTTTCTGAGAATTTGCAACAATTTCCTGATTTGTTGCATCAAGCCTTTCTTCAAACGTCCTTTGAGCCATTTTTCCAAATTTTATCAATATGATAGATACCAAAATATAGAAATAATTGTTATTTATTTAACACTATTTATACAAGAAAAGCTTACAATATAACCATATCCTTCCTCCCACTTTTGAGAGAACTAATACACACATAACGTACCTACACCGCACTTATTACACACATATATAACTTGTACTAACTAATCACCTCAATAACTGTAAACAACTGCCAAGATCTCATAAACCTCTTAACTCCTTCTAACTATCCTTATCCATAATACTTTTAGATGACTCACACTTTTCATAAACACAAACATTTTCCTTTTTATCCTTACAATAATATTTAAATATAATTGGAGGCCTATCAGACTCCTCAAAATACCTTCAAATGTTAGATTCCTCCTAACACATTTAAATCTTCTCTATGGTTTGTATCAAAAAAATTAGTAACTCGGCTAACTTCAAAAGTGATATTTTCTACTAATAAACTCTCGAGAGACAAATGAAAATCCTATGCAAGGCTATTCTGTCATCCCACTGATAGAAAGAGACATGCACAGCGGAAAAAGGATACAAAAATTACTCTAATTGCCCCTAATTAACATGCAACACTAAACTAAATGATTTAGGGTTTTATTGAATATTACCTTTTAAGTATTTGTTAAACCTTGATCTCCTTACCATTTCTAATTGAGACAACCACTAGGTCACCTACTATTCTATAGACAAAGAACCGAGTTGTGGAACCCAAAGTGGGGAAGAAAATAAGAGAGATAAAAGGGAATTGAAAGGTTATTTTGCTTGAGATTTTGGAGTGTAAAATTTTCTAAAAATTATTTCAAATTGGCAAAAAAAAAATCTTTAACCATTTGAAAATGTTCCTATTTATAACTTAATTACATGCAAAAATGCATGTAATTAATTTGTCAAATCTCAACACCTAATATTCCACTAACAATTAGTGGAACTTAATGGGCTAGGTGTCTACATCTCATGTAGCCACATATCCCACTAAGTGTTAGTGGGATTATCCAACAAAATGTTGGATTTTTCCACTAACTTAGTCCAAGGGTAAAATGGTCATTAGACCTTTCTTGTCAAAAGTCAAACTTTGACTTTTCCAAATCAAAAGTCAATATTTTGACTTTTTACCATTTTGTCCGTCTTGACTAATTTCGACCTTCCGAGCATGAATCCGCATTCATTTTTCCAAAATTCAAATCACATTTGAATATAAGGCTGGTCAAAGTTTGACTTTTCAAATTCAAAAATTCAACTTTTTAACTTTTTACAACTTTGACCATTACCTTCAATTCCGAGCTTCCTAGTATGAATATGTATTCATATTTATAGCATTTAAATCTTATATAAACACAAAACTCTATTTCTACTCTAAAAACCGACGGCTATATCACATATGCTTGTCGGTTTCTCTCTCTTCTCCCAATTCGATTTATTTCATCACACTGTTTTAAGTTTATTCCATATAAGCTAGCAGGAGAACCTAATGGACTTATAGATCATGGGCTCCAACGATTCAAGATTAACTGGCTAAACTCTTTTAGGCTGAGTTAATCAACATTCGTTAACTAACGGGTCATTCCACTAAAGTCTCGTAGTTGCACTCTCCTCACTATAGATATATTTGTGTCCATTTGATAAAACCATGATCAGTAAGTTAATCATTCACATGTTGTTCATGACCTCGGTTGGGTCAAAATACTGTTTTACCCCTGAGACTACATCTTGCTCCTTAAATCCCACTAATCCACTATTGAATAATTAGTTTAAGGTCCAACCTATAAACTTAATCCATTTCAGGACAATGAGAGGGTGGAGCCCTTTGTTCAAGACTTGGATTCAGTGCTTAAGAGAACAATCTATCTACTAACCCTAAAGCAGGTAGGAGTGAATTCCATCTTGCATCCTATGTTTCCAGCTATCAATTTGATCTTACCCTTAAAATGGGAGGCTTATTGGGCCAACGCTGATTAGTTGCCCTCACCTATACAGATCTAAGGATTATCTCGTGTGAATAGGAGTTCATAGTTAGCTCAGGATTAAGATTAAGTTACCTAGGTTATTAATAATTGAGATAGTCAGTTTTAAACTGTAAACGGTGTTATAACGTAAAAGTGACTATTTTATGGTTCAGTCTTATGTAAACATTTTACATAGGATGCCCCCACTTTCATGTCTCTACACGAACGATTCAGAATCACCTCGTTTGTACTAACTACAAAGCGGATCGCATCCATAGTTTGTCTGAACAAGGCGCCCAACCTTTATTCATATACTATAGACTATTCAGGCCATTTACTCGAACTTGATCCATGTTTATGTCTTCACATAAAGTTCAAGTTTACTCAAAAAATAGCTTCGAGATTTAGTTTATTAGATTTAAGATTATAAAATTCAATTTCTCAATAACGACTTTATTGAATAGAATATGATTACAAACTACGAGTTTTAGGACATAAAATTCCAACACCCACAACTTAGATACAATACTGAATGAACAAAGGATTAAAGATTAAGAAAAGTTTTAGAACAAAACGACCAGTAAGGAAAAGATTTAACCGATCATTGTCATAACAAACACAAACCCCATAAGGAAATTTCTAAAATTGGTAGGAGATCTACAGAAAGAAAAATATTCCAAGAATACAAAAGGCAAAAATAAAATGAAATTTCTTAGCATTTTTATCAATAATAGACATTGATAGACTTCTGTTAGAATATCCGTGAATCGATTTTTGGAAGTCTACAAAATATTTGTTAGAGTTTATTTTAAATAAGTCCTCCGTATTTGAAGTCAATATTTTATTTAAAGAATATATTTAGTATAAAAGATATTCTTTTAATTAAAAGTTTATATCAAGATAATATTTGCTAAAAAAAGATTTGGTGGTTCAAGATTTTATCCTCCCTTCTACTCGTGGGGTGGGCAAAAAATTGAAGGGAGAATAGTATCCTTGTGAAGCAATTTAGATTGCTTGGAATTAGTTGTTTTCTTTTTCAAAGAAAAGCCTTTCGACTCAAACAAGAAGATCAAACTTCATTATGATGAAGATACACTGAATCTTAATCAGATGATTGATGAGAAACTTGATTAAGGGAAAGATCTACACCATCAACACCATAATCCACTGTTTGATGAAATACATGATTAATGAATGAGGAGATTTTTATTTAAAATATAATAATGATTGATTTACTTATAGTAAAATATAATCACTCAAGTACAGTATGAAAAATATGTGTTTTATTCTTTGTACTTATAATCATATCTCAAAGAAATAAAATCTCAGATCTTGGGTAAAAGACCCCACGCGTAGATGTAGTATCATTGAACTGAGTTAACAATATCTTGTATTCCTACTATTTCTATTTATCTTCAATGTTTTACTTGTTTCTATTGTTGATTAACTGAGAGTTCATCTCAATTTACTGTTGTCGATGCTTTCTTTATTTTATCAACTTCTATCCGTTTCAATCAATGTGATCGATAGATGCAGAATATCTATTGTATTTAAGAATTCAAAAAAAAAAAAGAATATGTAAAATATGATAATAAATTACCTAATAGAATTATTTGATTTAACTTATGAAATAAATGATAAGGATGTTGGGTGAGATGGGAAAATATACAAACAAATAAAATGATGAGGCTTTTAGAAAGTCTTCTTAATTTCAATGGTGAAATAGATTGGGGATTTCTAAAACTAATAGATTATGTTTTTGCACAAACTGTTCTTTCATTTTTTTTGTAAATTGTGAATGGATAATATTCTTTTTCCAAAGAGGAATTATAGATTTTGGCACTCTTTTTCTTAAACACAAAAAGACTGCATTATGACTTTTAAAATGAAGGTTTGTGTATGCTTTTTGAAATGAAACAATACACAGATGATTGCCTTTTTCTCATATATATATATATATATATATCAAAAAGAAGAAGAATTGATCTTTCAAATATTATCAATCATGTAATCGATTGTCCTTTTTGAAATACAAAGTCTATGAGGATTTTGAAACAAATAATAGATGATAACTATTTAAATAAAATAATAGGTGACATTTACTTTTGAAATTGAGGATAGATTATATTATTCTAACATTATTCTTTTGTTTTTCAATACATGTGCAAACTAGTACAATTTTTCATTTTAATTTAACATAAATTATATGTTTCTAAATGCAAAATGGATGACATTTTAAAATTTTGAATAAATGTTTAATTTTATTATTTTACCTTTCCTAAAAAAATTAAGAACTAATCTTGATATTAATGAAAAACTAAAAATTAATTAATAGACATTAAGAATTAATGGCAAAAACTAAAAATGAATCTTAGTCTTATCGAAATTAAAAGTGTATATCTTAAAACTTAGAGCAAATTGAAATAAAACATAAACTTGATGGTAAATTTATCCAAAAAATAATAATAATTAAATCAAAGGATTGAAATAAGTAATCAAACTCAAAACATCAAGATTAAATATGTAACATTTTGAAACATAGGAACTACATAAAAATTAAATCCAAAATCTAAGAATAAAAAATGTATTTTTTCATCTTAAATATCATGTCCTAGAAGAGAAAAAACAATGATAAAGATAGCAACAAGACCAAAAATATTTGTAGTTATATCATAATATAAAAGAATTTACAAATTTAACCAAATTTAAATTCGGTTTTCGAAGCCCATCAATGATAGAGTTTCATATATTTGCAACTTTTTATAAATATTGTTAATACACGTAATTGTTATATTTATAGGTACGTATGTATCTCTATGATACTTAAATTTGGTAAGCTACTATTTATCAACAAAGTTTATCATTTCAAGAAGAATATAAAACTCTAAGAACACCTTGTATCAATTAATTTAAATTGAAAAGCATAATAATAACAATAAACATGAAGGGTATGAATCTTTATATATGGAGTTGAAGTGCCCTATTAAAGACAGACCAAAATTAGGTTTAGAAGTGATGGGCCTCAGTCCTTTTATAATTGGGCCCCATCCATCATCACTAGCCCACCACTTAGTTCTTAATTCCTTACAAAAATTCATACTTCAAATCACCTTTTTCTCCTTTTTTATTTCCCTAATTATTGTTGAGAAAAAAAAAAAAGAAAGGAAGTCCAATTACCTTTCTACCCTCTCAACCCACACTTCAAAAACAATTTTTAGACTTATTCTCAAAACTTATATAATATACAAATATATAAATCTATTCCAGATTTATTTGAAAAATATGCCTTCTTATTGTTTGTAAATAATATTAAATCTTGTCTTTAATATATATCAAGTTCACTCACCGTGTCATATTGAATTAGGAGAATTTTTTTAAAAATAAAAAATAAAAAATTAGTACTTCAAGAAATAAGATTTAAAATTTAAAAGAAACTATATATCATTGATTTTTTTTATTTTTCTAATTTAAAAATAAAAAAGGGGGTCACATTTATGATGTTGATGGGAGAGACCCATAATTTTGACTTGTAAAATAGCTCTTGAAAATCCTGAAGAGGTCACATATCATTCAATTTATATCAATCTTTAGTCAACTTCTAAGTATATTCTTTTTTGATTTGATTGTGCCACGTGCAGTATTAATATCATGAAGTGACACACTTATGTTCTCTTTTTCTTCTCTCTTTTTTTCATATTAATAAATCTCAAATGCTAATATTACTTCATCTTTAATAATATATAACCCTAAAGTCATATAGTGTGTGTAATAGTAATATATGAAACATATATATTATTTATGTTAGAGAATTTAATTT
>JBBPDI010000023.1:10184928-10196292 GCA_037974545.1 Cucumis variabilis
ATGAAGTTGCAAGTCCTCTAGGCTACAGAACCATATCTAAATGGTACTATGAATAAGTAGTCCATTTTTTTCTGTTATAAAACTGACCTTTAGTTGAGCAAAATGAAATAAAAAATCAAGAGCAAACCAATAAACCAAGCTTCCATTGCTTAGGAGCCTCTATTCAAAACAATTTGCTGCTATTTATTCTCAACTAGTCACTGAATGACTTGTAGAGTTAAATAATATACAACTCATGATTTCTATGGTAACGAAAGCTTCCATTGTTCTAAATTATAGTTTATTCTTCGAAAAAAGAAAAAGAACTTTGGTTAAAATCGAAACCATTCAGGACGGACTAAAAGGAGAAAATTTCCACGATTTTAATTATTGCGTGTGTGACATGGGTGCATCTTGAGATACACCAAGTACTACTACTCTTTAGTGGTGCCCAAATGGCACTATGATTGGACCAAAAATGGTTCTTTCACAATTTGATAGGAATCTGTTCATCTTTTTCAATAGAATTACAGAGCCGTTTGGTGTGAGTACATATTTTCATTTATTCAAACATCAAAGCAGAAAATTCTATGATGAACATACAGTTGTTAGCCCAAATTCTACTAAGCCTGAAATCTAAATTTCAAAAAAGGAAAAGGAAACTGCCGTACGACTACCTAAAACCATAATTTACACAAGCATCCAATAACCAGAAACCAAAGTAAACAGTCAACGTTAAGAAATTAGCAATCCGTCCAATCTTCAGGAAAAATTGACATTGACAGCACAAATGAAGAAAAATCAAGGAAGGCAACGAATAGTGAACCTAGAAGGAACTCTTCCCTTCAGTCTTCCAGACAGCAGACAACAAAGAAATTAATATATTACCGAATCAATCCCTACTGAAAATGAAGAAAAATCACCTAATTGAGTCGAAAACATAGAGCTATGAGTACATAATCTGTTTGTTTGGGCAATAATGGAAATCCCCAATAATATCGAAAACAAAAATTGCCCTGATGTCTCTACGTTGAAATTACCGAGGGACAAACTAAAGAAACGAGAGAATTAAAAGAAGGAAGAAGAAATAGGGAAGAAAAAGGAACATACATGGAAAAACTCGAGCTGATCTTCGAGATGCTCAAGAGCAGTTCGAATAGCATTAAGACTTCTGGCTTCCTGGAGGGCAGAATCATCAAGGTCGACCCGGAATTCGTCGATGAAAGGGAAGACAGCAGTGTGGGGTAAGGGAACGGGGGTGTTGTTGGAATCCTTGTTGTTGTTGCTGTCAGATTTCCTGAGATGTTTGGTGAAGGCGAGGAAGTGATCTCGGGAAATTGAGTGAATAGCTTCACTGAGCTTGTCGTGAAGATCCCAAATCTTCTCGAGGACAGCCTCGATTTCCTCGATCTCCATGTCCCATTTCATGGAGGGAAACAGAGGGAAGAAGAAGAGGAGGAGGAGGAGGAAAGAATGGAGTAGAGATTGGGGAAGGTATCTGAAAATTATTTTGGGCCACATAAAATTTCCGGCCCGTATTCCCTCTCACTTTCAAATTTGGGATCTTTACCCAATACAACAAAAGGGCTAGCAACGTTTCTAAAGCTTATTTTAAAAAATGACAAAACTATATATATTTTTTCTTCTTGATAAATAACATTTTTTCACGTGTGTAATATTTTATAAAATATCAAAATATCATATTCTCTAATTCTAATTATTTTGTTTCTACATTATAATTAATTTATGTTATGCGTTTATCGATCTTTAATTATTTTTTACCAATAGAAGATATAGCAACTTATGTCATAACTTTTTTTCTTAAGACTCAATTAATTGATTCAACTTTTAATAACTTTATTTAATCTTACCAATTTCAAAATAACCAATTTGAATTTCAAAATAACAAAATTATTATTTACTGACTTGAATATCAACATAACCAAATTATTATTTTGAAATTGGGAGAATTTCAACATTAATTTTATTTTAAAATAAATTTTAAAATAAATTTTAAAATAATTAAATTATTATTTTTCGAATCGAAGAATCTCAACTATTGATTTTAAAACACAATTTCAAAACAACTCAATTATTATTTTGAATTTAGGAGGATTTCAACCATTGATCTTATTTGAAAATAAGTTTTAATATCAAAATAACATTTATTGGTTGCATCACTAAATTATTATTTTGAATGAAAATTTTCTTAGGCTCTTTTTGTTTAACTGAGAACTCTGTTTGTTTCCCACACATATATATAGTTTAATACCATTCATTCATAAAATAGTTAAAAACAATTACATTAATTGTGTTTAGAAAAACTTTTAAACCAAAAAATGTTCATTTGACATAATAACATTAATTAAATTATAATTTCTATCAATATTTGTTTAAAAGTGTAATTAATGTAATTATTTCAATATATTGCGTTTTTATCAAAAAGTATTTTATGTGTAATTAATTTATGATATACAGTTATGAGTTTATCAAAAGTCTTTATAGTATAATTGATTTGTGATATGTAATTATGAATATATAATTAATTTAGTCTTTATAGTATAATTGATTTGTGATATGTAATTATGAATATATAATTAATTTCAACCTGTTAATAGCGTACAGAACCATATCATAATCTCTTCCTAATATGTTAGGATTTAAAAGATATCAACAACTTTATTTTTTTTATTTGAGGTTGAAAATTTTAACAACTTTATTTATTTTTTATTTCAAAATAATCATATTATTAATTTTATTTTTAAAATTTAAATTTAAAATTAAAATTAGTTTTTGTATTAATATCTCAACATTTTTTTATTATTTGAAAATTAAATCTCAATTCTTTTTTTATTTCAAAATAAGTTGAATCTTTCACCCTTTACCTTTATTAATTTAGAAATTAAAATTAGTTTTCGTATTAGATCTTAATTTATTTTTTAAAATTGAATTTATTTTTCCAAGAAAATAGACTAAGATATTGTGTTTTTGGATAAAATCTCTTAAATTTCATCTACATTTTATTAAATAATTAATATAAATATTTTTTTAAAAAAAAATCAACTAAAAGTTTCCTAAGAAACAAGGAAGATAACTTTTGTATCTTTTTGTTATGAGTGAAGATTTTTGTTCTTCCAGCCTAAGCATTTGAGTTTGCAGGTTGTAAACTTGAAAATCAAATATGGAAGATGGAAAATGAAAATAGTGTTTGCGTTTTTCAAATGTTTATATTCCTCTTCTTGAAAATGCATGATAAAGTTTCTTCTTGAAAATGCATGATGAAATTGAAGATGAAACTGAAACTTCAAATGAAGTGGGTGGAGATTAAGGTTTGTCTGCTTCAAGGTGGAAAAATTAGGGTTTGCCTGCTCGAAGAAGATGACATAAAAAAAGAAAAATGAAAAATGGAGACGAAGGAAGATTTTCAAAATGGAAGGTGAGAAACGAAAATTTAAAATGAAAAATCAAGATCTTTGCAATGGGTCTGAAAAATTAATGAAGATGAAGGGTTCTCTTTGATTGGAAAATATGTATTCAAGATTTATTAAAGTGTATTTATTTTATTTTAGTTAGTAGTTTACACTACATGTGTATAGGGGTATTTTGAGTTTTTGCAAATTCTTATTTATTGTATTTTTTTTTCATTTTGCCATTTTTTTTAAAAAAGCAGTTTTGCTATTGACAATTATAATCTTATCATAATGATTAATTATATATAATTTTGAAAATTAAATTTAATTTTCTTATTTATATTATACTCAATTTATTAGGTAAACGATAACGTCCTTAACTATTAATACATATATATTTGTATTTATTAATGGAATATTTATTACCTTTGCAATAATTTAAATATGGTATAAATTATTATGTTATATGGTAATAATATTTTTAATTATACTACAAAAAAAATTATTTTCAATTTCATGCACAAACTAAAAGCTTTTTTTTTACGATCATCAATTTCGGTGTCGGCTTTCTTCTTCGATTTGTATTTCAAAAAGTTGTTTTCTTCTTCCTTTTCGATTTGTTACAAAAAATACAGTTAGTCTTTTTTTTTTCTTTTTTTTTTTTCGTTTCGTATATCTTTCTTCTTCCATTTCTAGCTAGCACATATTTTTTTTTCTTAAAAAACTTGTTCTTCTTTCGTTCCGTAGCATATATTCCGTAGCATATTCTATGTTATATATATACTGCTGTATATGATAATACATATATAGATTTTTTTTCTTCATGTTTTGTGATTTTTTCTTACTGCATTTATATACCACTGTATACATAGATTATGTATCTGATCAGTATTTGTTTTTAATTCTTACATATATACTACAACATAGTACATATATTTTATGTGATTTGTTACATATATATTATTTCATATATTCAATAATACATAAATATTACTTCATATATTCAATAATACATAAATGATGTTATTTTTAATATATCCTAATGTATTTCAAATGCGAAATATAAATTCTTACTAATTTTAAAATTTTGCCAATTTTTTTTCCTAAGGAGCACTATACCAGTCGACTGCTAATGTTCTTCTCCTTCACCGTTTATACTTTCCCCAATCTTCTATTATTCGACATCTTTTGTGAATAAAATGGAATCAATATTCAACGTATTCGAAAAAGAAAACTTTTACTTTTTTATTTATTTTCTAAACTGTAATCCATATCCCTGATTTCTTTCCTTGTCGGTCCACCTTCTATAAATAAATTGGTATAAGAATTTTTTATTCATAAAATATACACCGTATTATTCAATATATACTATAATTATGTGAAATATATGATAGACAATGCAAAACAAAAGAAAAAATGAACGATGAGAGAGATTGGAAAGTGAGAGAGATTGAGAGGGAAGATTTTTTTTGAAGAAAATCACCAAAATAAAAATAAGGAATTTTTTTTATTATAATATTACCGAATTAATCATTTACCATATTTACATAAGATATCTAATAAATGTAAATATTAATTATGGTCCACTTTCCTCTTTCCTTTTTTATTTTTTAATATATTATTAATAATAGTGATGGATAAATTAGTCATTTGAGCCTTATATTTGTGTAAAATATTAGTTAGCTTAGAACATTTCTAGAAAATTTGAAAAATTTAGGTTAATCTTGTAACATTTTAATCAGAATAATACTGATAAAAACGAAATACGAAATAATAAATTGTTACAAATAGAACCGTACACCTTCTAAAATACCATAATTATAAAAAAGCGAAATCAATAATTAAAACCGGGTCCCAAAACATCATCAATCATAACTTTTATATTTTTTCCCAAAAATAAAACTCAAGAAAATTCAAACAAACAAACAAAACACTAAAATCCTTTTCAAAATCTTTTCGTCTTCTTCTGCCGTGACCCCTTCAACGTTCTCTCCCTCCAAAAATCGTTTCATCTTCTTCAATCGTCGACCGCCATTCAACGTTCTCCCCTCCCAAAATCTTCTTCGTCAACCCCCTTCACTGCCAAAAACTCGTCGACAAACGCTCTTCACCGTCGAAAACCTACCCTCAACCTTCGAAAACCCCACTACCAAAAATCCTGCTCGTGGAAAACCCGGTTGACCGCCATTCACCAAAACCTTCTTCGTCGACCGCCCTTCACTAGTGGCTAGAATCTTCTTCGTTGAAAATCCCATCGACGACCCTTCACTGTCCTCCCAAAACTTCAAACGTTTCGCTGAACACACTAGTGGCCAAACTTCAAACATTCCGTCCATCATCCCAGCAACTTACTCAGATGTAAGAAATTTCTTTTAATGAGATATTTAAAATTAACTGAGATTCTCACCAGGAGAGAAGTAGTTGATCACCCTTCAATGACTGTTGCTCTAAATTTCTGAAGTAAATCAATACTACTTAAAAAATGAACAATTAACCAGTGAAAATTATGCAACCTGAAAATCTAAATTGAATGTGATTTTAGTTATTGTTGATCTACATGGTTTATCTTAACTGAGGAATGTCCTCCTTTCTTACTCAATATGCATCCCAGACTGTCATGAATGCATATGATTGCTGGACAAAAGCCAATGACAAGAAGGCCCAAGTCTACATCTTGGCTAGTATGTATGATATACTGAACAAGAAACACGAGACCATGATCATTGCACGTTAGATCATGGACTCCCTCTGAGAGATGTTTGGATAACGTACCTTTAGATCTAGCAAGAGGCTATTAAACACGTTCATAACACACATGTGAATGGGGACCAATCTCTTAGAGAACATGTTCTCGACATGATAGTCCACTTCAACATCGAAGAAATGAACGAAACGATCTTTGATAAGAAGAGTCAAATGTCCTTTATCTTGAAATCTATTATGAAGAGCTTTCTTTAATTCCATAGTAATGCGGTAATGATCAAGATAGAGTACAACATGGGTACCCTCCTAAATGAGTTGCAAACTTTTCAGTCTCTTAAAGGATAAAAAGAAGGAAAGGCAAATGTTATCCATTCCAGAAAGTTTCAGAAGTGTTCATTCTCTGGGAACCAAGTTTGCATCTCATCTTCTGGATCTAAGAAAATTAAGAAGAAGAAAGGAGGGAAAGGGAAGGGTTCTGCTGCTGCTGTTGAGGGCAAAGGGAAGACTAAAGTAGTCGTCAAGGAGAAATGTTTTCACTACAATGTGGATTGATATTGGAAGAGAAATTGCCCCAAGTACCTTGCTAAATATGATTTACTTATTCTAGAAACTTGTTTAGTGGAACATGACCAAAATGTATGGATACTTGATTCAGGAGTCACTAACCATGTTTATATTCTTTATAATTACCTTTTAATCTTACATATTACTATTTTTTTGTTTTTGAGTTCAATTTTTCCTAACTATCAATTTATAGCTAACAACTCAACTCAACTAGGCACCTGTATGTACATAAGGACAAAAAGTCTTGGGTTCAAATCGCCTACCCCAAGTTGTAGTACACTACCTTTTCAAAAAAAAAAAAAAACTATCAATTTATATAGGTTTTGGTTAGCTTATCTTTATACATTCAATCAATCCTAATGAACTACATGGGTGAAAATCTAATATTCATTAATACTTGAAAATATAACTAAGAAAAACTTTTCATATTTCCTCTCATAGTGAAATGTGCTTGAAGGGGATCATTCCTAATTTCATCCTTAATATATCAAATAAATTGTTAATGTTAATAGTTGATGGTACAAATAGCTAGAAACAAATTATTGCATAGAAAAATGGAAGTTTATAATAAATAATGAAAGTATATATATTCTATGTAAATGATGACTCATGCACATGCAAATGCATCTTAAGGATACATGAATGTTTGAGATGATATATTTTTTAAATTGGTCGTCTTAGATAAATTTCCTGAATTTATTTTAAATTTATGTCATAAAGTTTAGAAAAATTATTAAAAAACAAAACTATTAAAATATTTATAAAATAAAGTAAAATTTTAGATTATATAAATACGATAGATATCAATATAGGCTTATCAATGTTTATATTAGTGTCTATTATTGATAAGATCTAAAATTTTACTAATTTGATAACTTTTTTTTTTCATCATTTAAAAGTGATGTAAAAAATTGTGAATCAAATTAAAAAAGAAAAGTCGATCTTCAAACAGTAATACTATGAAAATTTTGAATTATTCTTTATAATACCTCACTGAAAAGAATCATTAGAGTTGTCTTGATAAATGCCAAATATTTGTTGAGTTGTCTTGAAAAAAATTATTATTATTATTTAATTTCATACTAAAGTTGACAATTTCAAATATGTTGCTCCATGCAATAAATTGCACTCCATTTGATACTTACTCATTTAAAATCATTCAAGTTCTAATATCTTAAATCTAACTTGAACATACTAACAAATTGGATCGTATGTTGATGCAAATGCCAACGAAAAGAGTAGTCGTTCAATGTAGGATTTTTAACATGATTATAATCTATGACCAAAGAACTTCAATCTTCTAGTGATTTTTCAATTATGCTAAAATTTCTTATAGTTTTCTTTCAGATGTTAAATCTTATTATATGAAATACAAAATTACTCAAGATTTTGGTTGATGAAATGAAATTGATTTAAGAATTTTACTAGATTTGAAGTTGAAGGATGTCAAAATTAATTTATTATTATTAATTTTGGTTATAAAATACAATAAACTTCAAGTTTTATATTATATAATATATATGGGTTTATGAATTAAAAATTTGATTTGAACAAGACTATTAGGTTCAAAAAATTGACAGTTCATGAACTTATTAGTATTTTCTTAAAAAAGAGTCTATTGAAATTACCATTATACACAAATTAGAAGAAGTGTATGACTTTATGGTATGAAATGGTTGTATAATTTAACCAATAATACATTATGTATTTTGTAAAATGTGACATAGAATGTTGTTAAGATAACTCAATAATAGAGCTAAAGAAAACGAAAGAAATCGTCTTTAAATTTTGGTTTAGGTTAATTGAGTTTTGAAACTCAACCATCAATAAATAGGTACCTATGAAATTTATTTTAGCAACATTTTGGACACAATTTCAATAAAAACTGATGTGACACCTTAAATCTAATTTTTTCACTATTCAAATTTAAAAAATGTTTTTTTTTTGGGTATATAATATTTAAGAAAAGTTAAATTTAAAATTATATTATATTTATTAATTTTCCTTTAGAAAGTAAAAAAAAATTCTCAAATGTAAGTAAACGAGAGTTCATTGATTTCTTCACTGTCGAAAGTCTAGGGTTCCGGAACGTTCTAAAGGATTCCATAGGTATATGAAATTATATTACAGAATGCTTCTCAAAATTCAAAATTCAAAATTCATTCTTAACGGTTATTCTCTTCACCAATTATCCTACCCCTCCACTTCCTAATAAAAAAATTCTTAACGTTAATTAACGACATAAATTATGGTTCTTTAAAATTACCTAATGAAAAATTAAAGTTTTTCTTCATTTGTTCTCTTTTTGATTTAAAAAATAATAATTTGACGCTTTCATTCTTCTTGCGAACCACAACTGAAAAAAAACCTTACTTCATCCCACGTCCTGGTTGGCCAATTTCTCTATTGCAAATGCTCTCCGACGACATTTTTTTCTCTCTCACAAATGTTTTTCACAGCTTTTTCTCTCTCTCACAAGCTCTCCATCTGCTGTTTGAAAGAGCTCACCAAATTTGCAAGTAGTTGAAGAATCTGTAGACCATGAAATCGATCAAAGTCCATTTATGAGTTAGTTTGATTAGTTTATTAATTTATCTTTTAGATTATTGTGAAACCTTTACCGAGAATGTAATTTATATTTTTTATTATCAATAAAAAAATCTCATATGTGGGTAAGTTGAATCATGTAATTTAATTTATTATATATCCATCATTTATACGTAAAAAAAATATGTGTTGTGACTTGGAAAATAATGATGCCAAACAAATATCGACATATAAACCTTTATTAAACAAGAATTGTGTTGTAGCCATCGTGGGTTGACCTAGTAGTAAAAAGTTAAAAAATTAACTAAGAGATCATGGATTTGATCCATGGTGTCCACCAACCTAGGAGTTAATTTCCTATGAGTTTCTTGTAACAGTGTGTGAAATCACATTTTTTTTTACAAGAATTATGTGCAACGAAAGATTTAAACACGATATATTTATTGCGTCGAGGTAAGGGTATTAATGACACAATCTTGATGTCATCTAAGCATCTTTAACGATACATTTTTTGAAGTGTCGTTAAATAACATTTCTTGACAGAGGCTTCTAGACGTAAAAATTGTGTCGTTGAAACTCTTTATGATGCAAATTTTGCGTCGTTAAAACCCAAATTTCTAGTAATGTTATACTTAAATTTCGAATCATTGTAAGTTGGAAAGCATGGGGGACCTGCTATATATGTATCGCTTAGATTAGTTTTTAGTCTTTTCAATTTTTTTTTAGTTTAGGTTTATTCATGTCATTTTTCTACAAACAAAACGTTTTTTTTATATTTTAATTAATTTTAAATATATTTGCTTTGATGTTTTATTGATTTTGCATTACCTATTTTACAATTTCAATCAAATTAAATAGAATTCGATCTCAATAAAACAAAAAATTAAATAATAAAAAATAAAAAATATGGTAAAAGGGTTTTCTCGATGCAGATGCCGCATTGCAAATGACGGCTTCTAACGACATGGAGTCGTACAAAGCTATGTTGACACCACGTCGATCTTGCCTACCACAACATACACCAAGATGTCGTCATTTCCTTATTGCCGATGTGTTGACCACACGTCGACTTTGGGGTATTATCGATGCTCTAACCCAACGTTGGCAAAAGGTTTTTGTTGATGGGTTGATCATTTTCGGTACATTGTGTGTCAGCCAAAAGTCTATGCCGAAGTCTTCACATTCTTGTGTCGTCGTTACCTCTTACGACGATGCTGCCAACGTCCCATTCTTGTAATGATTTCTCACCTCATTATTCATGGCAACTCTCCCAACTATTACTTCCCTAGCCATAATTATTACCAATTTAACTCAGCTTAATTATGTGTTTTATCGCTAACTAAACGCTCCAACTTTCAAAATGGTACCATTTTAGCCCTAAGTTTTTAAAAATTGAATTTAGACTTATATGTCTCCGTCTCCGTCTCTCAACATAACTTTATACTTTTATTTTAAATATTTATATGTCATTTTAAATTAGAAAAATAGTTTCTAAAAATCATATCCTCTCTAAATTTTTTTTTTAATTTTAAATATAATATAATTATTTTGAAACATGAAACAAAAAATATACTTCAAGGACCGTTTAAACCTATTTATAAAACTTCAATAATTATAAAGTTACATTTTGAAAACTCACAGATAAAATATACCTATTTTTAAAATCTAACGACTAAACGAATATATTGTTGGACTAAAAAATAAAATTTCCAAAGATATATGGGATCGTTGCAAATATAGCAATTATATTCAAAATATTAGTATATATAGCAACATTATTTTTAAAAAAATTACAAATATAACAAAATGTATTAAAGGCTATTGATATAATGTGATATAAGTCTATCACAAATAGATGACTATGTTGCGAATATTGACCTATCACTAATAGACTATAAAAGTCTATCACTAAGACTTTGCTATATTTGTACTTTTTAAAAAATGTTACTATATATTTCTTTAAATTGTTGTTCTTATAATTACCCAAAATATATATCATAACCAGGACTTAGACCAACTAAATTAAGGGAAAATGGTGAGCTTTTCGCTCTTTTTTTTACACAAAGTTGTTCACAATTATTACAAAGAGTACATAAACATTGATCATAGTTAACATTACTTACTAACAAATATATTTAATTATTAGAGTAAAAAACGCTCT
>JBBPDI010000023.1:10203456-10216119 GCA_037974545.1 Cucumis variabilis
AACAATAAAATTCAATAATTTCTCCAACGCCACAATAACTTATTTTAGTCCAATGGGAGAATTCACAACTTACCCAATTGTTAACGAATCGAATTTCCAACTAGAACCAATATTTGATTTGAATCCAATGGAGATCAAGCACAACCCTCAACCTATGATTGAACAACGGTCAACATTTGAATTTTATTTGGAAGCAATTCCAACCCAACCTCACTCTTATCAATAAAAAAACTTTCAACTATTCAAAGTAGGGATAAAACGGCAGCGATCGAACCTAACGAAAATATCGTGCACGATAGAACTGATAGCTAGCTTGAAGGGGCTCAGCTTGGTTGTGGCTGGGAGAAGCAGTGCACGGTAGTTCGTGTGGAGGAGAACAACGAATCGTTGCCGCGGAAATAAGACGACACGAAGGGAGGCGGGTCGCGAACGATGGAGATCTGGGCAACGACGGTGACGTTTCGCATAGAGGAGAACGACGGTGGACAGAACGTCAGGCAAGGCGCGAATGATCCGAGCTTCAGTCCGATGCAGATCCGAATGGAGAGGCAACGTGCGTGAATTACAGGGGATGGCTTCGGTTTTCGTCGTCGACCAACGCTGGGTGCGGTGGCGCGACGAATGGAGAAGGGGAGGAAGATTGAGGATGGCAGTCGGCGGTGGGGGTAGGGCTCGGGAAGAAGAGGAAAGAATTGAGAGGGGGCGGCTGCGTGAGGAAGAAGAAGAAGGAAAATTCTTTTCTTGTCTTTTCTTTTTTTAATAATAATTAATAATAAAAATAATATATTATTATTTTATTATTAACTTTTAAATACTATTTTTTTTCCTCATTCCTTTCTTTTCTTTTCCACAATAATTTTTCCTTTCTCCTCTTTTCTTTTACAACCATAAAAGAAGTTATCCTCTTACAAATTAAAGAAATACATAACGTCCAACCAACATTTAAACTTTGAAATAGAGAAATTTGATTAAAAGAATTTACCTTAGCATTCGGGGTGTTACAGTACATACCCATTTATATATATTTAATTAATCAAACACATTATCCCAAATAAATTCCTTAACTTCTTATTTTAATTAATCTAACACCCAATAAATTCCTTAACTTCCAATTCCAATTAATGTAACACCAACAATAAGTTCCTTAAATTTTTGGGGTGTTACAATCTTCCCTGACTAAAGAAACTTTCGTATCCTCAAAAGTTCTAGTCCTTGAACCATTTTAGGTTTCGTGCTCTCATATCATCCACTTGTTGCAATTCCCATGTTGTGCAATGCTTCACTTCTCTTACCAAAATATTACCTTTCTTTTTTCCTTTCTTTACACTTAATTTTTTTATGAAACCACTAAATCCAAGGAATTTTTTTTCCACTTATCCAAGTTAAACTTATTTCATAACTTTTTTTAAAAAAAACTACATTTCATCTTCCAACGTGAAACTTCCACCATCAGTAAGTTATTCTCCACCATTTAAAATTCTTTAGAACTTGTTAGTTCTTTTTTTTTCTTTTTTTTTTCTTTCTTTCTCCTTGGTTAGTCAAAACTCATGTCCAACCATTAGCTTTCTTTGTTGACATAAACGTTGCTAGTTATTCTAAAGGAGTTAGTTATTTCATCACTTATACTTTAAACCAGTAACTTATGCCTTATAGTAAACTCAAAATAGTTTCTTGAAGCCTCATCAAAACAACTATGCACTAAAGTTTTCTTCGTTCCTTCCCTAGTATTTCCATTCTAAACACAATCCAATGTGCTTGACATCATGTATTTAATTCCTTTTAAACCACTAACATAACTTATTTCTTAGATTTTCAATCAAAAAATAGTTCATGAGGCTGCTTATGTCCTACTCTTTTTCCTACTTGACCACCCCTTTGAGCACCTTTACGTGGCAACATTTTTTTCTCTAAATTTCACCACCAAATCCATAACCATTAAATCATAACATTCATGTAATTCTAGTTTAATACAAGTAAAGTCATAAACATAAACTTATATCATAAAACATACCTGGCGAGTGATGAAGGACTGTATTATCCATAGACATAAAATCAAAGACTTACATCGTAAGTCAGTCTACAGAACCTAAAAACTTAGGCTCTATAATACCCATTGTAACGGACAGAACTTTTAAACTAAGTTAATGTCATTATTGAATGATAAATATCAAACGACACTCTCTTAAAAAGGGAAAACTAATTTTTTTCCATGAAAAATTAATTATCCAAAAATTTTAGAAGACATAAAATTGCAAAACCGATAAAAATAATCTGAAAAATGTGACCAACGAGTACTATCAATTTTTTATTTTAAAGAAATAAAGATAAACAAATGAGACAAAACTTTAAATAAGGTTTCTAAAACAAAAATACTGAAAAATAAATACATAGACGTGGAAGCAAAACTGAGTTCCCATATGGCATATCACGAACCCTTCCGGTCGCTCGCTAGCTTTTTAAATCCTTTACCTTTGCCTAAAATATTAACATGAAAAAGAGTGAGTATATAAAATATACCCAGTAAGGGACATACTACTAATTTCGGTAGGTGATCTGCTAATTGTTCGTTAGAAATATAATAATAGTGTCATGCATCCAATTGAGCACTCCCAGGCGAGTGAGATCTTAAGAACACCCCTTATCATGCAAATGACTCGTAGGAACACCCCTTATCGTGCGAGTGATCGTAGACACACACTTAGCGAGTGAGATTATAGAAACACCCCTTATCATGTGAGTGACCCGTTGGAACACCCCTTGTCATGCGAGTGATCACAGGTACACACTCCATAAAGATGTCTGTAATATGTAGGTACACCCCTTATCGTGCGAATTGTTTCGTCAGAACACCTCTTATTGTTCGAGTGACCTTGAATACACAGTAAAACTTTCTCCTAACCATGCATGTGAATAGGCACACCCCTAAATCGTGCTAGAGGTTTCGTAGGAACAACCCTTTTAGATACTTTAGAGACTCATGTTGGAATTCTTTTAACTAATCAAATCTTCTCCAATAAATCACTCATTTTAAAATATCATAAATTCCAACATGAATTATTTTAACCCAATAATAAATTTTAGCTTCAATCCTTAATATAACACCCAAATAATTTAAACATAATTAATAAAAACTCCTTAAACATTTGGGATGTTACATTTCTTTTCCCAAAAATTATATTTCAATATATAATTATCAATTTTTCTTTTAAATAAATCTCATTCATTCTCTTTTCTTATTTACCAAATCATAACAACTTCTCTTCAGAATCAATATTTATATTTCCCCAAAATAATTAATTATTTTCCACAATAATTAATTTTTAATAGATAAAATTATCTCTACTCTTTTCCATAACAATTATATATACACAACCACATATACATATAATTATCAAATCTCTAATAAAATTTTCACTCTTTAATTTAATTAAATAAACACCCAAATTATTTAATTAAATTCAATCTCAACAACATCAAAAATCAAATTCAACTAATTAATTAAATATTCAACCAACAAATATTTAATTAATTCTAACTCCATAAACCATCCATTCCAAATAAAATATTTCAAATTAACACCCAATAATTCCTACATAATTAAATAAAATTAAGACAATCAAGTTCAATATTACCTTAATTTTTGGGGTGTTATAAGGTCGACCTCATCCTCATCCTAGTTCATACTTTGTCGAGGAGGTCGGGTTTGGACTTTTGACAAAATTCATCATCTTTCCAAGGTTCAAATAAGTTATAGTATTATGCAAACATTAAATAGAGAAGGTCGGCTTAATCTAATCCTTGGTTAAGGTCGAAGTTGATCGAGCTATATTGGTTCAAAGTCCAATTTACTTTTTTCCTTAAACCCATATTATACTCTACGTCTCTGTTTGCTTAAGTTCTCTTGGCATAATGGTCTACTTTATCTTGTTATTGTTAGACGTTTTAAATATTATGTATAATTAAAGTATGGGCTATGTGTGTGAATTAATAATTTATCACATTGGAGTATTTTATTAAATTTGGCCTTTTATGTGATGTATTTAGTTAAGGCTCAAGATTCCTAATTGAGCATGGATTAAATGGATAGAAACTATTCCTAGATTGATTAGGATTTAATGGGATCCTAGTTGAAGTAGTATATAAAGATACTTAGGGTTATGCTTCCCAATATACCAAAACAATAAGTACTAAGTCTTTCCTGTATCTCATCAAAAGAAAATTTTCACTAAGGGCATTTAGGGTTTTGATTGAGGAAAACAATAGCCATTTTATATCCATCAGATAACAACCATTTTATAGCATCATCAATGGAATCTGGTATGTAACTTATTCTTGACAATTTGGTATGAATAATCTTTGGTTAATCTATTATATAGATTTAAAGTATTTATGCCAACAAGTGGTATCAGAGGCGCATGAAATTCAGGTTGAATTTTTGGAATATGTTTGTTTTCTATTGTTTTGATACAAGATTTGATTAATCATATTGTGGTTTTAAGTTTAATTATTTTTTATTAAACATTTGATTAATGTAACACCCCAAATCCTAAGGTATTTTATTTTATTTTATTTTTCTTTTAATTCAAATTTGCCTTATTATTTGAAGTTTTCTTTTTATTAATTGTTGGGTGTTATGTTATTGCAAATAGTGGAAGAATAAATTTATTTAGTGAGAAAGAAAAGAAGTTATGGAGGAAAAAGAAATTTGAAAGGGTAATAATAATAATAATAATAATATATTTTTCTTTTAGTATTATTATTTAAAAAAACAAATTTCTTACTTCTTCCTTACGCACACGTGTCCCCCCCCCGTCTCTTTCTCCTTTTCTTCCTTCTGCATGCCTTACCCAGTCGCCACCATCTTCTCCTTCTTCTTTTGTTCGCGTGTTGCCGGTCCCCGTTGTTGCTCGGTCGTATGCCCCGGTTCCGTCTTCAATCGTGCAGCCAACGACTACCCAAGCCACCTTATCACATCCTTCTTTTTTGTTTAAATCTGCACCACCATGACGTTTGCCAGACGTTTTCCGTGCCGCTGCGACTCCTTGGTGTCCACCATCTGTGCATCGTCGTGATCCTTCATCCGTCGGTCGTGAAGCATCTGCGCGCTGTACCTTCCAGCTGTGGATTTAAAGTACGACCACGTCTGGACTGATTACTCACCCTCCTTTATTTTCTCTCACACACCGCTGGCACTTCTTCCTTGTCGTGAACCACTAAGTTCATGCTTGGGTAAGAATAAATTGTTGGTTTTGTTGGTTTCTTGGCTATTGTTGATTACTACCGTTGGATTTAATTTGGGCAAAATGTTTAATTCTTGAAGGTACACATTGAATCAGTGAGCAAATCCTTGAGTTTCCAAGAATTTGGGTAGAGTTTGACCTTCCACCAGCTTGGGTAAGTTGCCAAATTCGCATTTGGGGAGAATTGGATAGACGAAATTATGTAGAAAGATATTAATTGTTTTGTTTGTTTATGTATAGGATTGATTTATTGGGTTTAGTTCGATTGAAGAACTTGCATAAAAGTTAAGGTAAGAGATTTTCTACTACTGGACTCACCTATAGATGTGGGTTATGTTGACTATATGTTTATCGCTGAACTGAGTATGGATGTTGGATATGATATATATATATATATATATATATATATTAATGTAGACTTGATGTTGAATGTATATTGTGATTGACTGAAAATAAATATACATATTCATATGGGTGTAGATATAACGACAATTGTAGATTTTGCTTGAATAAAGTGTGGATGTGAACTTATTGACTGCCGTTTAAACTGGGTGTAGGTGACACTAAAGTATGGTGGGATATTGGTGAACTGAGGGGTATTATGATTATATAGCTTGTTTGATTGTTGTGTGAATATGTTACTGACTGATATTGGGCTAAAGTGGAATAGGTTGACTGTTAGGGTGTTAAGTGAAAGGATTATATGCTGAGGTAGTGACTGTATTATGAATGACTGATAATATGTTTAGAATGGACTGAGAGAAAAATTGTTAGCTTTTCTATTGAGTAGTATGCCTTGCAGGTGTCCTACGGGATCACCACTTATTGTGCATCCTTTGGGAGCATTACACTGATATGTTTTTCTGCAGAACACTAGATTGATATGTGCGTCCTTCAGGGCATTAGATTGATTATGTGTATCCTACGGGATCACAAGACTGTGATAGTGCAAGGTACACCAATAGAAAGTTAATAGTTTTATTTATCCTCAAACGGGACCAGTAGCGGGTCTCTTACTGAGTATGTTTATACTCACCCTTTTTGTGTTTAATTTTTCAAGCAAAGGTACAAGGGAGGTGGACCGACGAAGGGCAAGAAGGAGCTGTGATTTTCATAGGTGGTGTCCTTCAAACTGCTTCTGCTGATTGTCTATGTTTTATGGGTTTTCCTTAGTAGTTGAGACTGTTAGGGGTTTTCTTTTCGTTATTTAACTTTCATTTTTTGAAATTTGAATTGAACTTTCAAAACTTTATTTTAATTAGGGCCCAAACTTTTATAAATTCTTCTAGTAGTTGTAAAAATTTATTTTAAATTTATCCCGTTTTATGTTTAAGTATGAGTCTAGTATACAAGTAACAACCTCAGTTAAGTTCGAAAGATTGGGTCATTACAATTAATCATATTGTGGTTTGAAGTTTAACTGATCTAGATTCAAGATTTGATTAATCATGTTATGAATTCAAGTTTAATTGATCATGTTGTACATTCATGATTTGTTTAATCATATTGTGGTTTTAAGTTTAATTGATCTAGATTCAAGATTTGATTAATTATGTTGTAAATTCAAGTTTAATTGATCATGCTGTAGATTCAAGATTTGATCAATCATGTTGTGAATTCAAGTTTAATTTAATCATAATATGGATAATAATTTTGGGATAACAACATGTTTATGATACATGAATTGTATTTTAATGTACCCAATTATTAGGTGAATTTTGGTAAAAATTATTTGGTGTTCTTCCTCCATTATTTTTTATAATAATAAAATTATTATTATTGTGTCTTATATTTTAGATTGAATTGGTTGAAATAATATGCTACCAAAATAGCCTCTGTTATCTAGATTAGTTTAATTCTAAAATATAGGATGTGCATATTCATTGATTTATGCGAATAATTATCTGCCCAAAGGAAGATAGTTATTTGGCCAAATTATGAGTATGCGTGTGGTAATGAGTAGGTGACAATTTATAAGGATTGCTCATGTTTAAAATAGTCAATCTAAAGAACCACTAATTTTTTACAAAGTTTACCTTTAGTACTTTGATTACTACATTGTGAGTACCGTTTATAGTTGATGTCTCTACCCTAAGGTTGAACATCATTGTTATGTCGGGTATCTTGTAAAAGGGATCCACCATATATGTGAAACTATTGTGTCACATCTTATTTTATTACACCTATTAATTGTGAGTATATCACTTATTTGTTTGGTCTTTCTTTAGTTGGTCTTGCTCAAATATCTGGAAATCTAAGTTCGATCCCTAAGTTGAATGAATCAAATTTTAATATTTGGAAAGAAAACCCAGAGATACTTCTTAGATGTATGGACTTGGACCTTGTATTAAGGACCGATAACCTACTTCTACTAAGAAACAACTGAGTACGACTAATATTGAGAAATGGAAATGGTCAAATTGCATGCGTCTGATGATTATTGGGCACTCCATTCCAAAGTATTTTTGGGGTTCTATCACTAAAAGTGAATATGATAAAACGTTCCTTGCCAAAATTGAAAATTATTTTGGTAAAAATGAAAAAAGAGGAAGCAAGTAGTCTTTTGACTACTTTAACTTCCATTAGGTATAAGGACAATGGAAACATGAGGGAGTACATTATGGAAATGTCTAATCTCGCTGGTAAGTTAAAGGCACTTGATATCAAGATAAATAAAAATTTACTTCATCTGGTACTTATCTCTCTTTCTGCGTAATTCACTTAGTTTAAGATAAGTTATAATACTAAATGGAGTATTAATGAGCTTACCTCACAATGTGTGCAAAAAGAAGATAAGTTTTAAGAGAGAAAGGACAGAAAGTGCTCACTTGGCAACTAACTTTCACGGTAAGAAGAAAATGAGACCTACAAATTCTGTAGAAGAGACATCTCTGCAAAATAAGAAACAAGCTATGGATTATCCTTGTTTCTTCTGAAAAAAAAAATCATCTCAAGACAGATTGTCCCAAGTACGCCAAATGATGTGTAACGAAGAGTAAACTTCTTACTTTTGTTTATTCTGAAGTTAATCTGGCTTATGTACCTACAAATACTTGGTGGGTAGATTCTGATGGTACTACTCACATAAGTATGTCGATACAGGGTTTCTTGTGGAGCCAATCACCAAATGATATTGAAAGATTCATCTATGTGGGCGATGGTAAAACAGTTGCAGTTGCAGTTGAAGCTATTGGAAATTTTATATTACCTTTTAAAATTGGTTGTTTTTTGGATTTGAATGAGCCTTTTATTGTACCGTCATTCAGACAAAACTTAGTTTCTATTTCCAATTTAAAGAATTTTGGTTTTTCTTGTTTTTTGGAAATAATAAAGTTCATCTTTTTCAAAACTCCAAACTTATTGGTACCAGTTCTTTAATTGATAACTTATACATGCTTGATTCTTATGCTTCATCTAACAAGGTCTTGTTGTCTAAACCATGTGGTACAAATGATAAATTAAATGAGAATTTTGCTATGTTGTGGCACAAGTGTGTAGGTCACACCTCTAAATACAGAATTTAGAGACTTGTGTTAGATGAAATTCTTGACTCCCTTGATTTAAGCAAATTTGAAGTTTGTGTGAAATATATTAAGAAAAAACAAACAAACATAAGAAAATGAGGTCCCAACAAATGTTCAAACGTCTTAGAACTAATACATACAAACATTTATGGCCTATTCCCTATAACTTATTGGAATGGACAACAATATTTATTACGTTCATAGACGATTATTCAAGATATGGGTACCTATACTTAATTCATGACAAGTCTCAATCTTTGGACGTTTTCAAGTCTTTTATAGCTGAGGTTGAACTTCAACATGGAAACAAAATTAAGGTTGTCAAGTCTGATCGTAGTGGTGAATACTTAGGTAGATATGATGGATTAGGTGAACAACATCTAGGACCCTTTACCAAATACCTAGAGGAATGTAGAATCATCTCGCAATACTCTATGGCAGAGAAACCCAACATGAATGGTGTGGCAGAAAGGTGAAATGGAACACTTAAGGATATGGTAAGAAGTATGTTCAATCATTCTTCTTTACCAAAATCCCTCTGGGGTGAGGCACTAGAGGTTGCAACATATATCTTCAATAGGGTACCCAATAAAGCAGTAGCTAAAACCCCTTATGAGTTGTGAACATAAAAGAAGCCTATCATTAAGCATCTTCATGTCTAAGGTTGTCTACCTTAGGCTAGGCCTGAATTGGACCCAAGAACTATTAGCTGCTATTTTGTTGGGTATTCTGAGCATTCTTGGGGTTTCAAGTTTTATGATCCCACTTCGAGGTCGTTTTTTTAGACTAGAAATGCAAGATTCCTTGTGGATGTTGAGTTCGAAGGGGAAGATAACATAAGGAAACTTGTCTTTGAAGAGAAATTAGTTTCTCTTCCTAATGTGGGCATAGATGATGTTCAGGCTTCAATTTCTTACTTCCCTGTGGAACCAATTATAGAACAAGACATCAATGAAGTCCCCAATGAACTTGAAGTTCAAACTCAACCTCAAAAAGTGCCACTAAGAAAGTTCACTAGCGAAAAAATAAGTTCAATTTCATATGATTATTTGTGTATCTTCAAGAATATCAGGATGATATGGACATATGGAAGATGATACCTTCAACTTCTAACAAGCTCTACAAAGTTCTAACTCTCAAAAGTTGATAAATACAATGAAAGAGAAAATAAAATCCATGAAAGTCAATGACGTTTGGGAACTTGTTGATTGAATTGCCATCAGGAATGAAACCCATAGGTTTAAATGGATATTTAAAACCAAAAGGGATTCACAAGGCAAAATCAAAAGATATAAAGCTCGTCTTGTTGCAAACAATATTTACTCAAAAGGAAGACATTGATTACAAAGAGACATTCTCTTCAGTTTCATCGAAAGACTTTTTGTAGGTAATCATGGCATTAGTAACTCAGATAGATTTAGATCTACATCAGATGGATGTGAAAATTAAATTTCTCATTGGAAACATTGTTGATACATTTTATATGGTACAACAAGAAAACTTTGTAACTAATAATTCAAAGTCTATGGTGTATAAATTTGAAGAAATCCATCTATGGCCTCAAACAAGCCTCTCATCAATGGAATAAAAAATTTCATGAAGTAATTACCTCTTTTGGTTTTGAGGTAAATATACTGGAATATTGTGTATATCACAAGTTTAGTGGGAGTAAATTCATTTTCCTGGTGTTATATGTTGATGACATACTCAAGAAACGAATGATGTAGGTTTATCGCATGATACTAAGACGTTTCTCAAAAGAAGTTTTGAGATGAAGGATCTTGGTGATGCTTCTTTTATATTAGGAATTGATATACTGTGAGATTGTTCTAAGGGTATTTTGAGATTATTACACACAAAAAAGAAAAAAAATCAACATTGAAATTTTTTTAGTAGATTTGGCATTAAAGATTGTGTGCCAGGAGATACCTACGTTACTAAAGGTGATAAATTTCATTTAGGTCAATACCGTAAGACCACACTCGAGATGAAGGATATACAGAAGGTTCTTTATAATAATGATTAAGATCACATCAATTACCTTCACATGTCACAAGGCTACAACTAGTTCCAAAATACTTCATACAAGTCCAACTCAACCCATTTTATGTTTCTAAAGTCTTTAAATTCTCAAATTGCCTTAGAGTGGACTAAACTTTTCACCTACGAATCCTTAAACTTGAAATCTAGATACTTAACCCAATGAGCATACAACTTAGTTCAATCTCAATGGGTCTTTTAGGTGGATACATTTTTGGCACCCTTAAACTTCAACTTAAACTCTTAACGTCATAAGTACCCAAAATTAAGTCGTCTTTTATATCCTTATGCTTTTATATTTAATATTCCTACCTTAGAGGTTTAGATCCATTAACAATCTCAATATCAATCTAACGAGTCAAATTCTTAGAAAATTATCCAAACTTGTCTTAAACAATAACAAATAAATAGTTTTATCTTTCTATAATAACTTAAATGACGCACAACCTATGGCACTAATGAATTCTACACTTAACAAATAATTATATCAAACTTTTCATTTTGAAACCCTCTACAACTTACTTGAAAAAACGAAAGTGAGATTCCCACTGGATTTGTTCAGAATTACCCTGAAAAACAAGTACTCCAAAATCATATTCTCTGCAACCTCCTACTTTTCTCCTAAATGTACACATATTTCCAGTTGGATTTAGCTAATGAGTGCTGCATAAAAGTTATAAGACATTGAATAAGTTTTCCAACCATATGCAATAGAGCTTTTATTTCTATCTGTACACTCTAAGATGCTAAAAAAACCAGAGGCTTCTCAGAATTGGGTGAAAAGTATGTCACCCATTTTCTACTGCAAAAATCATTCAATTAGCCTCAGAAATGGCTCAAGCTTTATTCACGAAGCTTGTTAGAAATTAAGTTAACTTTAAAAATAATATAACCTTATATTTTAATGCTTTTTGTGTAGCTCAAGCCAATATAAAAGCCAGAGATGGTCAGTGAACACCAAGTTTCTGCCATGGTTGCCTTTTTCTTCAAGTTTTTTTTTAAAAATGTTTGTAAGAAAAATTTAAATCTTCACAAAACTTTCAGTAAACAATTTGTTATGAACAATGGTTTCAAAGACAAAATCCCTCAATCAAATAATCTTTCAAAGCAAAACATTTTAATGTGAAACTTTTAAATAGATTACAACTAAACAAAATATTGAATACTTAGATCATAACAAAACCTCCAATGATTAGTATAAATTATTAAAGCATCGATCCTTAACCAAAATTTACCAAGAACTCGACAAAGTAATCTTAATTCCAATGAACAATCTGAAGGGATAAATGCCCTATGACAACGGAAGAATTAAAGAACCATTACTCAATTTAATTGAGAATATTAAAATACCAGTACATTGGCAAAATTAGAATCAAAATTCCAAATAAAACTAAGCATACTTTTTATTTAAGAGATACAGAGAACTTACTTTTGTTGATATCTCTGAATCTGTAAATCATCGAACTGGGACACCACCAGTTGGAGACCTTGCTATCCTCTGGGATGAGATTGGTTTGTGGGAACCAATTGGAATGGAAAAAGGTATAAAGATTTTTAGAGAAACTATTTTCTTTTATTTTTGCAGAGAGAAAAAAGCCTTGACTTTTTTTTTCTTAATCAATTAGTTAAAGAAAACTGTTTTCTTCTACATATTTATAACTATCCTTCCTTCATGGAATAGGAAAATAAGTAGGAGAGAATTACGAGATTCTTTTTATCCAATCTACTAATTAATTAAAAATTAATCAATTAGTTAATAATTAATTAAATCATATTTAATTGATATTTTATTTAAATCTTATTTAAATAAATACCTCTCCAATATCTTATACATTTATATTAATTAAATCATATTTAAT
>JBBPDI010000023.1:10224982-10238698 GCA_037974545.1 Cucumis variabilis
ATATAATTTAATTAATTATTAACTAATTGATTAATTGTTAATTAATTAGTAGATTTGATAAAAAGAATCTCATAATTTTCTTCTACACCTTTTCCTATTCCAAGAAGGAAAGAGAGTTATGAATATTTGGAAGAAAACAGTTTTCTTTAACAAATTTTATCAAGAAAAGAAAGCCAAGGCTTTTGCTCTGCAATAAAGAAAAGTGTTTCTCTCAACTACCTTTAAATGTTTGCCCATCCCAATTGGTTCCCACAAATCAATCTCATTCCAGAGGATAGAAAGGTCTCCAACGGTTGGTGTCCCAATTTGGAGATTGATTTATAGATTCAGAGACGTCATTGAAAGTATGTTATAATATCCTATAAATTAAAAACATGCTTAGATTTATATTTAGAATTTTGATTATGAAATTTTGCCAATGTACTGATATTTTAAGATTCCCAAAATTAATTTGAGGAACGGTTCTTTAAATTTATCCGCTGCCATAGGCCTTTTATCCCTTCAGGTTTCAAGTGGATTTAAGCAAGGATTGGGTGTCAATTTGTACTCGTGCAAGGAACTCTATAAGTATGCCAACTTCAGTATTGATTTTTTCACAAACCACTTGTGCACTTTGAGTAAAATTACTCGAAAAAGTTTTCATTTTGAGTCTTCTTTCAACATCGGGGATGCTGGTAATATTTGATTGAGGGAACGCTAAGTTTGACCTAAAAGAAGAGAGGAAGGTCATTCTCGAGTGAAAACTTGACAATCTTTACTCTAAGAAGGTTGCAGGACGCAATTGGAGGAATGTTTCGCTGAAATTCTAAAGTAATAATATTAGGACACTTTGCAACAACTTATCAGAATAAAATACTTTTATTTGAGTTACAATTTTTATGTTATAAAGTTCTAAAGTGCAAGGAAGGTTCTGGCCAAAAATTTGTTTCTGGGCATTGGCCGTTGTTTGGCGAGGCATGTTGTAGAAGGTGGTTTTGGACAAGAAGAAATCGGACAAACATTTTTGCCAAGGGTTTGATCTATGATACGTGAGTGGTTTTTTTTTAAAGCATTGTGATTCTGCTTTAGTGTTTTGAAAGATGATTTCAAATGAGAAAGTGTTTGAAAAAGTGATTTCTATGAGAAGTTTAAATATATTCGAGCATGATTCAGAGAAATCAGTTTAAGGATTTAGTGAAGTATCAATGCCTTGTTAGCGTGCATTTTAAGGTGCACAGTAAGAAGGAGGTGTGTTAATAAGGTTTCAGGTGGATTTAAGCAAGGATGAACTGTCAATTTTTGTCATGCTGTGAACTCTATCTTTTAGGCAGCATTCAATATTGATTTTCTCACAAACCACTCGTGCATTTTTAGTAAAATTACTCGCAAAAGTTTTCATTTTGAGTCTTCTTTCAACATCAGGTGTGTTGGTTTTATCTAAAAGGGGAAAGCTGAGTTTCAGCTAAAAGAAGAGAGGAAGGTCATTCTCGAGTAAAAACTTGACAGTGTTTACTCTAAAAAGGTTGCAGGATGCAATCGGTGGACTGTTTCGCTGAAATTCTAAAGTAATAATATTAGGACATTTTGCAACAACTTTTAAGAACAAAATATTTTCATTTGAATTACGGATTATAAGTTATTAAGTTCTAAGGAGAAGGTTCTGGCCGAAAATGAGTTTGTGGGAATTGGCCTTTATTTGGTGTGGCATGTTGTATCAAATTGGTTTTGGACTAGAAGAAATTGGACAAACATTTCTGCCAAGAGTCTCATCTGTGATACGTGAGTGGTGTTCTTTCTAAAAATTTTTTAATTCTGGTTTAGTATTTTGAAAGACGATTTCAAATCAGAAAGCGTTTGAAACAGTGACTTCTTTGAAAATATAAATGTGTTCGAGCATGATTTAGAGCAACCGATTTAAGGATTTAGTGAAGTATCAAGGCCTTGTTAGCATGCATTTTAAGGTGTACAGTAAGAAGGAGGTGTGTTAAAAAGGTTTCAGGTGGATTTAAGCAAGGATGAAGTCTCAATTTTTACTCATGCTAGGAACTTTATCTTCTAGGCCACCTTCAATATTGATTTTCTGACAAACCACTCCTGCATTTTCGGTAAAATTACTCGCAAAAGTTTCCATTTTGAGTCTTCTTTCGACCTCGGGTGTGTTGGTTTTATTTAAAAGAGGGAAAGTTGAGTTTGAATTAAAAGAAGAGAGGAAGGTCATTCTCGAGTAAAAACTTGATAGTCTTTACTCTAAGAAGGTTGCACGACGCAATTAGTGGAATATTTTGCTAAAATTCTGAAGTAATAATTTTATTACATTTTGCAAGAACTTTTAAGAACAAAATATTTTCATTTGAGTTACGGATTATAAGTTAGTAAGTTCTAAAGAGGAAGGAAGGTTCTGGCAGAAAATGAGTTTCTGGAAATTGGCCTTTATTTGGCGTTGCATGTTGTATCAAGGTGGTTTTGGAAAAGAAGAAACGTACAAACCTTTCTGCCAAGGGTCTCATCTGCGATAAATGAGTTGTTTTCTTTCTTAAAGTTTTGTGATTCTACTCTAGTATTTTCAACAATGATTTCAAATCAGAAAGCGTTTGGAAAAAGTGATATCTATGAAAATTTAAATGTTTTCGAGCATGATTTATAGCAATCGATTTAAGGATTTAGTGAAGTATCAAGGCCTTGTTAGCATGCATTTTAATGTAAAGAGTAAGAAGGAGGCGTCTTAAGAAGGTTTCAGGTAGATTTAAGCAAGGATGAGTTGTCAATTTGTACTCGTGCAAGGAACTCTATAAGTATGCCAGCTTCAATATTGATTTTCTCACAAACCACTCAGGCACTTTGAGTAAAATTACTCGCAAAAGTTTCCATTTTGAGTTTTCTTTTGACAGCCTTTACTAGGGTCAAACTCTTCTTTCAACAATCGGTTTAAGAATTTAGTGGTGTTTCAAAGCCCTTTTAGCATGCATTTTAAGGTGTAAGGTAGCAAGGATGATGAGTCAATATGTACTCATGCAAGGAACTCTATAAGTAGGCCAACTTCAATATTGATTTTCTTACAAACCACTCGTACATTTTGAGTAAAATTACTCCCAAAAGTTTTCATTTTGAGTCTACTTTCTACATCGGGGTTGCTGGTTTTATTTGAAAGAGGAAAAGCTAAGTTTAAGCAAAAAATACAAAGGAAGGTCATTCTCGAGTAAAAACCAAACATTCTTTACTTTAAGGAGGTTGTAGGATGCAATTGGTTAATCTTTCGCTGAAATTCTGATGTAATAATTTTAAGACATTTTGGAACAATTTTTCAAAAGAAAATATTTTCATTTAAGTTCTGGATTTTAAGTTTTTAAGTTCTAATTAGAAGAAAGGTTGTGGTCGAAAATAAGTTTCTTGACATTGGAGCTTGATGGGGGTGGCGTATTGTATCTAAGTGGTTTTGGACAAGAAAAAAACGGACAAGCATTTTAGCCAGGGATTGGATCTACAATCTATGAATGGTTTTCTTCCTAAAAGTTTTGTGATTCTTCTTTACTATTTTGATAGATGATTTGAAATGAGAAAGTGTTTCAAAAAGAGATTTCTATGAGAAGTTTATGTGTTCAAGTATGATTTATAAAGTGAAAGCTTGATTTAATGATTTGGATTTCAATGCTATGAAATTGTTTTCAAGTCATTAGTTGATTCCTTAAGATGATGCCACTTTATATATGTGCACATAATGAGTAAAGGCCGCCATGGGGTGTACGAACTATTGTGATAAAAAGTTGGCTTATGCGTTGAAAAGAGTGTATAAAGCTTATCGACCTGAGCAACAAGAACGAATCTATATGTTCTCGAATGTTGTTGATACAGGAGTCAAATGCAAGGTAATGAGACCAAGCGTAGAGAACGATTCGAGATTCTTGAATAAAGGAATGACTGTTAACTAATGTGTGTTTATGTGAAATTGTTATTTTGCAAATGTGTTTGTTAAGCATAAAGAAAGGTTTATGCAAAATGAAATGATTTTATGTTGTTTATTTGTGAAATAAAACTTCACTGAGTCTTTTAGACTTATTCTTTCAGAATTTATCTTGCAGGACTTAGGCGTTAAGGATAAGAGGAAAGGAAGTTTAAGCTTGCTAGGCGAGAAGATGTCAGGCGTTTAAATTTAAGTGAATGTTTTTATCTTTTCGTTAAATGTTGTATCATTATGTTCATGTACTAAACGCCTTGTGAATGAATAAAAGTTTAAATTGGTGATAAGACGAGTGTCTTTGGTGTTTGACGCAATCAAGGATGCCCAAGTCATACTGCGTTTCACGAGACAAGCAAGCAAATCTTCGGAATGGGATGTGACAACTTGGTATCAGTGCATGGTTTGGGGAAACTGAGAAGTTTTAAGTGTTATTGTGGTTGGCAAATTATTAAGTTTTATTGTTATTAAATTTCAAGGATGAAATTTCTAAGAAGAGGAGAGTTGTAAGACTCGAAATTTAGGTATCTTAGACTTTCCAAAGAGCTTGAAAGGACCAGTTTCAAGCAAATTTAATACAAGAAAGTAGACTTGAGAAGTGTTTTGGTAAGTGTGTTGTGATGGTAAGTGTGTTGTGATGGTTGAAGTGTTTTGGGTTGGCATGGTGAAATAGTTGTAGAAGTTAGAAAGGGTTTTTTAGTGTTCAAGGTTGACTAGAAAAAAGGATTATAGAGGTTAGACATTTTAGCTAACTTCATAAAGGAATTTTTACAACTCACTTGGGCATTTTCGATATGAGAAAGTTGGCCTTTTGGATAAGAGAAAGTGAGGTCACTTTAGGAGTGAATTTGAGTAAGGTGCACCCCTAGAAGGCTACAGAAGACATAATTTTGGGTAAGAAAGTTATCTCAAAAGCTGGGCGAGAAATTTGGCGATATGGTCATGAAAGCTAGTATTGCGTTTTGGACAACTATAGGGCATGATTAAGGCAATCAGTGTAAAGATTTAAGGAAGTGTCAAAGCCTTATTCGAATGCATTTTATGGTGTAAAGTAAGAAGGAGGTGTCTTAATAAGGTTTAAGGTGGATTTAAGCAAGGATGAGATGACAATTTGTACTCAGGCAACGAACTCTATAAGTAGTCCAGCTACGGTATTGATTTTCTCATAAACAACTCGTGCATTTTGAGTAAAACAACTTATTTTCTGTCAGAACTTTTCTTCCACTTTAGAACTTAAACACTTAAAATCCACAACTCAAATGAATATTTTCTTATGAAAAAATTGTTGCAAAATGTGTTAATATTATTACATAAGAATTTCAGCGAAACATTCCACAAATTGTGTCCTCTAACCTCCTTAAATTAAAGATTGTCCAAGTTTTACCCGAGAATGGTCTACCTCTCTTTTTTTAGGTCATACTTAGCTTTCCCTCTCTCAAATAAAATGAGCACCTTCGATGTAGAAAATAAAATCAAAATGAAAACTTTTGGGAGTAATTTTACTCAAAATTCACGATTGGTTTGTGAGAAAATCAATACTGAAGCTGGCCAACTTATAGAGTTCCTTGCATGAGTACAAATTGAAACCCCATCCTTGCTTAAATCCACCTTAAACGTTATTAAGACACCTCCTTCTTACATTACACCTTAAAATGCATGCTAAGAAGGCTTTGACACTTCAGTAAATCCTTAAAACGATTGCCTTAAATCATGCAAGAACATATATAAACTTTTCATAGAAATCTCTTTTTGAAACACTTTCTCATTTGAAATCATATTTAAAAATAGTAAAGCAGAATCACAAAAATTTTACGAAAAAAAATCACTTATAAATCGTAGATCAAACCCTTGGCTGAAATGTTTGTCCGATTTCTTCTTGTTCAAAACCACTTTAATCCAACACGCCAGATCCAACAACCTGTAATGCCAAGAAACTTATTTTCGACCAGAACTTTTCTTCCACTTTAGAACTCAATTACCTTAAAATCCAAAACTCAAATGAAAATATTTTTTATAAGAAGTTGTTGTAAAATGTCATAATATTATTACTTCATAATTTCAGCGAAAGATTCCACCAATTGTGTCCTCCAACCTCCTTAGAGTAAAGATTGTCCAGTTTTTACTCCAGAATGACCTTCCTCTCTTCTTTTAGCTCAAACTCAGCTTTTCCTCTCTCAAATAAAACCACCATCCTCAATGTACAAATTAGAATCAAAATGAAAACTTTTAGGAGTAATTTTACTCAAAATGCAAATGTGGTTTGTGAGAAAACCAATATTGAATCTAGCTTACTTATAAAGTTCCTTGCATGACTACAAATTGACTTCTCATGCTTGCTTTAATCCACCTGAAACCTTATTAAGACACCTTGTTCTTACTTAACTCCTAAAAATGCATCCTAACAATACTTTGACACTGAACTAAATCCTTAAACCGACTGCCTTAAATCATGCTCGAACACATAAATTTTTCATAGAAATCTCTTTTTGAAACACTTTCTCATTTGAAATTATCTTTCAAAAGAGTAAAGCAGAATCACAAAACTTTTAGGAAGAAAACCACTCAAAGTTCTTTGATCAAACCATTGGCTAAAATGCTTTTCCAATTTCTTCTTGTCCAAAACCAGTCTGATCCAACAACCAACGCCCAACAACCTCCAATGCCCAGAAACTCATTTTCGGCCAGAACGTTTCTTCCACTTTAGAACATAAAAACTTAAAATCTATGACTCAAATGAAAATATTTTCTTCAGAAAAGTTGTTGTAAAATGTTTTAATATTATTACTATAGAATTTAAGTAAAACATTCTATTAATTGAGATTTGCAACCTCTTTAGACTAAAGACGATCTAGTTTTTACTCGAGAATGACCTTCCTATCTCCTTAGATCAAACTCAGCTTTCCCTCCATCAAATTATACCAGCACCCTTGATGTAGAAAGTAGACTCAAAATGAAAACTTTTGTGAGTAATTTTACTCAAATACACCAATGGTTTGTGAGAAAATCTATACTAAAGTTGGCCTATATATGGAGTTCCTTGCATGAGTACAAATTGACACCTCATCTTGCTTAAATTCACCTTAAACCTTATTAAGACACCTACTTCTTACTTTACACCTTAAAATGCATGCTAACAAGGCTTTGACACTTCACTAAATCCTTAAATGGATTTCCTTAAATCATGTTCGAACACATATAAACCTTTCATAGAAATCTCTTTTTGAAACACTTTCTCATTTGCAATCATCTTTCAAAAGAGTAAAGTAGAATCACAAAACTTTTAGGAAGAAAACCACTCACAGATGGTAGATCAAAACCTTGGCAGAAATGCTTGTCCAATTTTTTCTTTTACAAAACCATTTTGGTCCAACACGCCACACCCAACAACCTTCAATGCCCATAAACGAACTCATTTTCGGCCAGAACATTTCTTCCGCTTTAGAACTTAATAACTTAAAATCCAAAATTCAAATGAAAATATTTTCTTTTGAAAACTTGTGGTAAAATGTCTTATTATTATTACCTTATACTTTGAGAGAAACATTCCAACAATTGCGTCTTGCAACCTCCTTAGAGTAAAGAATATCCAGTTTTTACTCGAGAATGACCTTCCTCTCTTCTTCTAAAACTCAGCTTTTCCTCTCTCAAATAAAACCAGCAACCCTGATGTAAAAAGTAGACTCAAAATGAAAACTTTTGGGAGTAATTTTACTCAAAATGCACCAATGGTTTGTGAGAAAATCAATACTAAAGTTGGCCTACTTATAGAGTTTCTTGCATGAGTACAAATTGACTCCTCATCCTTGCTTAAATCCACTTGAAACCTTATTAAGAGACCTCCTTCTTACTTGATACCTTAAAATGCATGCTAACAACGCTTTGATACTTCATTGAATCCTTAAACCGATTGCCTTAAATCATGCTCGAACACATATAAACTTTTCATATAAATCTCTTTTTGAAACACTCCCATTTGAAATCATCAACCACCATTCAGAGTCGTCAAATTCAACCCATAAATGTTTGGAATTTACATAAGGTGGAATATCTATACAAATTGTAGTTGTCATATTTGGATTCAATTGTATCTCCTCTTCCATCACAATCAATCACCAAAAAGCGGAATTTGTGGTTTTATTTCCAAAATAATATATTCAACACATGTCTCTTTTTGGGTTATATAATTTTTTTTCTTTGACCAAATATAAAAGTCCAGAAACCCTAAAAAATCCCCTTCGAAAAAGGGATTTGATAGTTATTTTTGTTTTGAAATTGACAGCAAAAATGGGTTTTTTATAATAGATGTCTAATTGTAACAAATTTCATTCAGAAATACAGCAAAACATAAGGACTTGCGGTTATGCTTTTATCCCTTTGTTTATGAGAATATAATTGATAAGAGACCTTCAATCTGTTGTATGTTGTTTGAAACGATCAAGTAGGGGAGTTTTGATTGTCACAGACTACAACGTATTTTCCATCTTTAAGTAGTTTACGCTTATGACCCTAGGGTTTAAAAAAGTACACTATATGATCTTTTTAAATCCTAGTTATCACTGATAAATGTTACCGTTAATAGTTACTATCACTGTTAGTGATAGTTGTAATCACTAATCTGTTTCAATTTAAGAAATGATTGTTTCACACACTTTTTCTTGATTTTCTCACGTACAAAGCTATCATCGATTGTTACTATCACTGATAACTTTCTATTTATTGCTATAAGTTGTAATCATCGATAGATGCTATAAGTGATAGCTTTCAATTTGAGAAATGTGTTTTTAGTTGTTATCATTGATAGTGACTATCACTAATATCTACTAATAATGATAGCCATGAAGGATAGATTTGACATTTTAAAAAACTGACTAGCCAACAGTTATTATTTATACAAATATTTTATCCTTGTGGTATACTTAGTTTATTTCCTAAATTGTACTATTTGCTATAAATTTCCGTTAAATAATTTATATTTACAATTTCTAAACTACAAGATAATGAGATTTACGATACTAAATTGGGGCATTTTTAAAAATAGCAAAATAAATTAAAATATTTACAAGCTAGAGCAAAATTTTGAATTCTATCACTGATAGTCTTCTATCACTATAGCATATCAATGACTATCAGTGATAGAATTTACTATAGGTTGTACATATTTTGTAAAATCTACTATTTTTCAAAATTCCTCTACTAAATTCAAAAATATCACCAATTGACCAAAAAAATTAAGCGAATACAAATTTAATTATATATCATCTAACATTCCCTCTCAATGTACCCATAATCTGACGAAGATCTAACAAGTGGAAATCAATTTTAAATGGGAAGGAATAACATTGCAAGGGCTTGAATGGTACCATGTTAATTCACCAATTGATCCTAAAGTAGCTTAGTTGGTGAAAACAAATTTAATTATATATCATATTCAAACATATACACTTATAATGGTGAAATTGGAGTATTAAAATATAGCAAAACAACTAAAAAAATTGTTATTCATGCAACTACCTTGAATTAAAACAAATGAAATAATGAATGAATTTATATGAATGTAAATACAAATTAAATAAGGAAACTTGGCTTTACTAAAACAAATTGTCCTAATTTCATTTCATGTATAGTTGGCTGTAGTTGATACATGTTTTTTTCTTTTCTTGAGTTTAGAAATTCAAATCATTCATTCATTTGTGTTTTACTAACAAAAATGAAAAATAAAATTCTCTTTCTTTGTACAGATCTATACTACCCCTTTTCAAATCTTAAATTTCCAACATTTTTCAATCTTTTAATTTAAATCTACCAACTAAATTTAATTGATTTTTTTTATGATTATTTAATTAATATAAAAAATAAAATTATCATTAACCATTTATAATTTTTTTCAAATTCCCACTTTCATCCATAACTTTATTATTTAAGAGATAATTAAGAGAATAGAATACGAAAAGTTATCTTCTATAATATAACTTTCAAAATTTATAAGTATATATTACTGATCAGATTCCAAAAAGTTTTATAATTTTTGTCTTCTACAATTATATAAAGAACTCTCTTCATTCTTTTTTTATAATTACTTAGGTTTGTTCTCTTGTTCTTTCTACACACTATGTTTTGTTTGTCTATTATTTCATTTATATTGATATATATACTTTTGTGTTATAAGTATATATATTTGCCATAGGTTAATTGTGGAATTTAAAGGAAGACTTGAATAACACATGTAAGCGATACAAAATTGAAACAATGTCAGTTGTGAAATCCAAGCCCAAGAATTCTAAGTTCTTTTAATATATAATTACTACATAGGCAATAAGTGTTTTGATTTAGTGTTTTGAGTTAAGTGTGCAAAGATTCGTTCTTATGATGTATTTAACTTCTTTTAAATAATAATCACAATAAACTAAGAACTTTTCTAAGTTGTAAGAATTCTTTGAAAAAAATAATTTGTAGTACATTATTATCAAACATTACATGATTATAGTCTTGATTTTTCGAGAAAGTAAAAGTCTTATTTTTACCTTCGTAAAATATTTTAGGTAGGTAATTAGTATCTACCATTTTATTAAAAAAAATGTTCATATAAATTGAAAAGTTAATTGTTTGTAACATGAAAATAAATAAAAAAAATTGTAATATTTTCAGTTTATGATAAATAGAGAAGTGAGAAAGTCACCCACATATGGTCATGTAGGTTAATAATGTTTTTATAAATCATTTAATTAAAATATTTAACACTAACAAAATATAAGTGGATTAACTCTTTGTAACATGAGAAATAAAAATATTTGTAACATGATTTCAAATTCTATACTAAAAATGATAATTCGTTGTCACCCACAAAATGATTAAAGCAATATTGTAGATTTGGTGGTGAACATGAATTTATATTATACAACTATTGATTTTTTTAATAAAAAACCATGTCTTAAACAAATTTTAGATTTATTATAGTTTATTTAGTTTTATTTAAACTATTATATGGTTACTAATACATTGTGCTAAATTTGTAGGTTTGCGGGTGAACATTCTAATAGAAGATAAATTTATTTGTTGTTTATAATTTATTAAATTAATTTACTTAAAATGTATCACAATACAATAGTTTTTAGAGAAATTTTTAAAAATAGCAAATTTTATAAAATATTTACCACCTATAGAAAAAATTTTAAATTCTATCACGGATAGCCAATAATATGCTACAGTGATAGAAGTCTATCAATAACTATCACCGATAGAATCCAAAATTTTGTTATAACTTGTAAATATTTTAATTTATTTTGCTATTTTTAAAAATATCCCTACTTTTTACTCACTCTTTTACTCTATTAATAATCAATACATATATAAAAAATCCAAACTTTAGTTTCAAAAAACTTATAGAGTTTTATCCATTTTGATTCTCACTATTGATTGCACAATATTGTAAGTTAGACTTAAATTTGAGTTTGTGCGATTCATTATTTAATTTTATTGTTTGTTGTAGTTTTCAATGCTACTTAATTTTACAAAGACCATTAACAAAGACTCAAAACAAACAATACTATATGTTGAAATTTATCTTTCTACTAGACAATTATATATAGGTTGCAGTTTTACATTATATAGTGTGATCTCAATGAAAAAAACAAAATATTTTTTAAATCCAAATAATGTTGAAAATTTAACCCAAAAAAAGAAATGGTACATAACGAGGTTACTCATTTAGTAAGACTGTTCGCACGAGATTTTCGAAGATATTTGATTCGTGGAGTTGAACTTTAGTTGATATTGTAGTTTTGTTGATTTGATGCAATGTGGTTCGATCTCTAGAATTTGATCCTCTAATTATCTCTCAATTGGATGCTTACACTTGATTTGGAGGAAGCGGAGCACGTGATGTTCTTGAAGTTAGAGTTTTGGAAGAAAACTTGTATCTTCAAAGGAGCTTCAATCTTTGAGGGCGATCGACTTCGGGAGTTAGGGAGTCTTCTTCTAGCTCTAGGGAGAATTCTCTCTAGAGATTCTAGAGTAAAAAAATTTCCAACCTTACAAATGAGGAGAACTCCTCTATTTATAAAGTTCTCTAGTAGATTTTATGGGTTTTAGCCTGGTTGGTCCATGGACCAGACCCATGGGCTCAACTACATGGATTTGGGTCATATTTACCCTTTGGGCTACATTAAGCTTATTTTTTGGCTCAATTGAACTTAGTCCAAGTAAATAATATTTAATTGAAACAAAATAATTAACTTAATCCAACGGTTATGATGAAACATGTGGCATTATCAGAATTGACTAATTTATGTTTTCAATTTGAATTTGGGACACATTTCAATTTTTTAATTAGTTCCAAATTCAATTATTTGCACTTTTCATCGTTAATCGTTAATTTAATAAATGATGTGACAATTTGTGATTGGTCTTAAAGTTTCCTATTCTGATAGAACTAAGACATGCACAACGGAAAAAGAATCGAAATTCTACCCTAAATGCCCTTAATTAACAAAAAAACCTAAATCAAAAAATAGGTTTTTTAGAATACTTACATTTGAAGCTCCATTCTTTTTAACCACTAAAGTTGACCTACTATCCTCTGGACTCAAAACCGAGTTGTGGGACCCGTTGGATGAAAGGATCAGAAAGAGAAATAGATGGAAAAAAATTGGGCTTGGTAAATTTCCTTTCTTTTTTTTAAAAAAATTAAATAAGAAGGAAAAAAACATAATTTGGTGTGAGAGACCAAATTAAAATTATCCAACCCGTCAAATGAGTTCAAAGGCCCAAAAAAATAGGGATTTTCCATGCAAAATTGCATGTCCATGCAATTCTAAAGCCCAACAACTCAAGTCCACTTTTTCTAGTGGACTTTTTGTCTTCATCAAAAGACAACACCTAGCCCACTAGAGTTAGTGGGATCATCCAACAAAATGTTGGATTTTCCCACTAACTTTGGTCAAAAGGCAAAATAGTCTTTTGGTCAAAAGTCAAAGTTTGACTTTTTCTAACCTAAAGTCAACATTTTGACTTTTTATTATTTTATCCATCTTGCCTAATTTTGACTTTTCGAGCATGAATTCACATTCATTTTCTTAAAATTCAAATCACATTTGAATATAAGATCGGTCAAAGTTTGACTTTTCAAAGTCAAAAGTCAACATTTTGACTTTTTACAACTTTGACCATTTCCATCAATTCCGAGCTTTATAGTATGAATCCATATTCATATTTATAATATTTAAATCTTATTTAAACATAAAGCTCTATTTCTTATCAGAAGACCAACGACTATATCACTATACTTGTCGGTTTCTCTCTTTTCTCCCAATTTCAACAATTCGACTTATTCCATCTCACTGTTCTAAGTTTATTTCATATGAGCTAGAAGGGGAACCTAATGTACCTATAGATCATGGGATCCAACGATTCAAGATTAACTGGCTAAACTCTTTTAGACCGAGTTAATCAACATTTGTTAACTAAGGGGTCATTCCACTAAAGTTTCGCAGTTGCATTCCTCTCACTATAGATTTATTTATGTCCATTTGATAAAACCATTATCAGTAAGTTAATCCTTCATATGTTGTTCGTAACCTTGGCTGGATCAAAATACTATTTTGTCTCAAAGACTACATCTTGCTACTTAAGTCCTACTAATCCACTATTGAACAATTGGTTTAATGTCCAACCTATAAACTTAATCCCTCTCAGGCCAATGAGAGGGTGGAGCCCCTTATTCAAGACTTAGATTCAGTGCTTAAGAGAACAATATATCTAATAACCCTAAAGCGGGTAGGAGTGAATTC
>JBBPDI010000023.1:10268350-10281313 GCA_037974545.1 Cucumis variabilis
CAGATTGCCCCAAATACCTAAGGTTAAGAATGGCAAGATGCAAAAAGGAAAAGAAAAATGTCACTACAAGAGAAGGATGAATTAATTGTGTGAATACAATTGACATGCACAAAAGAAATACTATAATTCATTTGGCAGACTCAAGGTTGAGGAATCACATGCAAAAGCAGAATCATCCACCTACTTTGGCTTTGTCTCTAATTGATCCTAGATTCTATGAGAACCATCATTAGTAATACTTCTTAAAGATTTTGTGACGAGTCCCTTCAGTTTTATGGTTGATTGGTAGTAATTTAACCACATATCAACATGGCACCTTGTGTCATCCAACTCCCTCCCCCCTCTCTATAATCTCCAAAGAAAGGGAGGAATTTTGGAAAATCGAAACCAACCAAGTCACCAACATACAACAATATACATTTGATAAAATTGACTAGGCACTTGAAATAAAAATCTTGATTCCACCCATGGAGCATAGAGGAAAACTAACGTGGCCAGCTAGCATGTACAGAAAGAGATTAAATGCGACTCCTGCCCAAGCTGTTTCAATGAGTATGCCCGACGTCCTTGTCACTTCTTTGTACAGTGGATAGATTCGAAGAAACCTTGGCACAAATTGACATAATACAGCATATTTCAGCAAGTCCTTTGTATTCATTGATCTCAAAGCTCTCATTATCAGAATCACCGCCTGGGCAAATTATAGAAAAGCAGGACAGTTCATGCATCAAAATCAAATGAACTTGAGAAATAAATGTTGACTAACATATTTTTCAACCTCAACAAGAGTTGAATCAATCCTTCATACAGTTGATGGTATCAAGCTCACAGTGCAGCATTATAAATGTATGCTTCACTCAAGTTGAGATCATCCCACAGTGATTACAAATATGGTTTGTGTTATTATTGTAATGTATAAATCTGAAGGCGAATACCATAGAAATATTTCCAGAGTAAGCTACCAGAAAATGGGGATTTTGCATGCATAAGGAGCACATCATTTCACTGGCAACCTTGAAAAAAGTAAAATCACAGAACTAAGTATAAAAGAAAATTGAATTTCTATGCAGTTCTCAAACTCAAATACACGAGAAATTATTTTTAGGCTAGCCATCACATTTTAATGCCTACTGGAAGAAATTTGTTCATGGCAAGATTTAAGCGGAAGAGAATACATATTACTGACTGCCATGCAGATATAACAAGGAAATAACCAATAATATTCTCCCAGTAGCTAAGGTGGAAACTTCGAGAGAAGTAGTAATCAATTGATGTTGAATTATTGAAATTGGCATGGGAAAGCTAGAAACTAACAATTAGTTGAACCCAATTGAAGAAAGAGAGGAGGAAACGATTGAATCAAACAGGTACATGAATGAATGATCCCTTAGCAAATGCTGCTAACAAATTAAATGTAAAGCAGACATACTGTCAAGTCCTAAGAAACTATCCTCACCTGTGGAAGTGGGAGTACTGAAGAAATGTCAATTAGAAAGTACGATGACAGATACCTCATTGCTATTCTCAAGGAATCTTCTTCTAAAACACCTCTTCCAAATACTCGTGAAGAGGGAGAAATAAATCCTGTACGAAACTGAAAAACAATATGCACAACATAGAACAAATCTGTAAAAAACCGCAGTATACAGACTACAGTCTCCACTTTCCCATCTAATCTAAGGCACATCTTTCTCATATCAATCATCGGAACATAAAAGAACAAAGGATCCAACGAAACAGAAATCACACAAGACAACACAAATAGCTTGTTCCAACTTTGAAGAAATGGCCCTTGTGGATCAAGAATTTTCTTCTCTGAGGGAAAGCCTTCAGGCATGAGTTTATTAGAAGAAGAAGCTTCTAATTCCATAAAAACTAGAAGCCAACCCTCTGTGGAGAGCTGAATTCATTTACTCATCCACTATGAAACTCCACTCTAGTAATTTTCCTTAGCCTGAGATCATGAAACCTGATCAGTAACAAATTGAGAATGATCAAGATCCGGTCCAAGTGACCCAGTAGTTGAAAGGATTGAAAAGATGAAAGCAGATTTCACTATCCTCTATGAAGCTATGAGCATCAATTTCTTCAAATTGATAAACATGCATAACCAACTTAAGAGGCAAAAAAATAAATAAATAAAAAACGAAGAAATCAGATTAAAGGTCAGTTTGAAAAGAGTCTCTCCATAAGTTTTCAACCTCATTAGACATTCACACCAAGTTGTCTGCATAAAATCATAAAATCCACTGATATGAAACCACTCACTATGGAATTCCGTACAAAAAGCAACAGAAAAAGACTAGATGGCACAAATGAAGTACAGGAAGATTATCCATAGCCACAGTAAGACCACACAAAGCATCAATTTCAAACCAACTTCATTTGAAAAAATCAAACCAAAAACACTAAAAATGACATAATCAGGACCAAAACTCATTACCCAAATCATGGAATTTCGTAATTCACAAAAAATCAACCATACCAAGAAAAGGGAACAGAAAGAAATTAAAGGAAATGGGCACTCTCTCGTTGAAGTTGGTATTAGAAACCGGAAACAAGCTATAAAACTTGGAAGAAAAATTCCATACTGCCATTATTATACACAATACAACTTTCATCCGAATATTGACTCGACCCAAGTAGGGGTGTGGCTCTGAGATGATCAGAATGGAGAAATTGAGTGCACTTGGGTCCCGCGGCGGAGGTCGAAGAAGGTGGGTTTGGAGAGGTTTGACTCTGCATTTTAGGGGGATTTGTCAACGACCAAGAACGCACGTCAACAAAGATATTGTATTTATTTTGCCCCCATATGATACGTCAATTTGTGGATGGTAAAATTCGAGCTTCAAGCGTCTTGCTCTCCTAGTGTCCGGGATCCTGATTCCCGACGAAGTTCGAAGAAATTTCCTTTGGGTCAACATATAGGTTGGATTCGACTCTTGCAATCAAGAAAATATGATGTAATTCTTCCTAAATACGTGAAACGAAAATGAAAAACCATTCAAATTCAAAGTTAAAAAAAATAAAAAATAAAAAAAAAATAAAAAAGAAGAAGAAGAAGAAGAAAACAAATGGCTACCCCTTCTTCCAGCGACAATGATTTGCAGCTATCTAATATGGCACACAAAAAATAAAATTAAAGGTTATTTCAACCCATATATGGAGAGACACACAGGTATCCTCATCCTGCATGCACTCCATTCTTTTTCCTCTTCCAAATGTATTGAATCGCGAGGATACAAACTTGACTTCGTACCAAGTCAAACTACGAACACAACCAACCAAATTAACCCTTTCTTTGGATTTACATAGTTGAAAAAAATGTCTTGTAATAACGAAAAAAGTTTGAAATGAATGTCTTTCAAATTTTAGGTTTGGATGGTCTTTGAAAAAAAAAAAACTTTTTTTACTAACATAGGTTCTATGGGTAAATGAGTTAATTGAAAATAAGAAAAATAATTTACTTTAAAATTCAATGAAATGTTGGATGAAAAAATTGTGAAAAGAATTTAGAATATGCACCATTAATAAATTCTAAATGTGGAACCTTTTTTTTTATATTTATTGCTGGATCAAAAGATTTGGTCCCTTAGGGCACCCAAGTTTTGAGAGAAGAGGGGAGATAGGATATAGGAGAACATAGGTATGCTTGTATCTCCATGCACACATCGTTGTCGGGCAGGGCATGGTGAAGTGAGTAATATCTATATATTCATTTTACTAAAACATTTTATTTAAATGTTAAAATGTTTTTCTATCCACGACTTCCTCTCATTATATGCCTATTTTGAACATAAGATGTCCTCACGAAAACAATATAATATGTCTTCTTCGTCTTTCACTTTTGTATTGCAAAAACTCTTTTCAATAGTCTTTCCGATCATTATTATAGTGTCTGTTTCTTAGTGAATACGAGTGGCTGATTTGGAAGGAGAGAAGAGATAGACAAACATAGGTATGCCCGTATCTCCATGCACGCATCGTTGTGGGGCACAACATGGTGAGGTGAGTAATATTTATATATTCATTTTACTAAAAAAAATTATTTAAATGTTAAAACGTTTTTCTATCCACGATTTTCTCTTATTATATGCCTGTTTTGAACATAAGATGTCCTCACGAAAACAATATATATGTCTTCTTCTCTTATTTTTGTATTGCAAAAACTCTCTTTAATATAGTCTTTTCGATCATTATTATGGTGTCTGCTTTTTAGTGAATACGAGTGGCTGATTTGTGTGCAAAGTTAGCTACAAACGAGTGGTTGTTTTATCCTGGAGAAGACGAGGCACCATTTACTAGCACATTCTTGAGCACAGCCGCGAACGTCTTAAAGAGAGCGTGTTCTGCGACTCAGTCGCATACTCATACTATTTCTATTTTGCAGTACCTGCTAATTGTATGTTGTAATTACTGTTGTCATTGCCACTGCTATCATCATTCTTGCTGTTATTGCTATTGTTCGGTGTAGTACATCATTATTATTTGCCTACTGTTCCAACAATTTTAAAACGATTCCAATATGCTAAGATGGCTGAAAAATTTCATTCTGATCTGTTGCCTTCCAATCTCAACTGTCCATTTCGATTGGATGGAGCACACTTCAAAAGGTGGAGACAAAATATGTTATTTTTCCTCACATTGAAAAAGGTAGCAGCCGTATGTACCATAGAGAAATAAAAAATTTCAGAAAAAGATCCTGCATTGAAGGAACTCACCACATGGACAAAAACTGACTGTATCTATGTCTGGGATGCATTACAAAAGAAATATGACATGGAGGAAGCTAGGTCGAAAAAATATGCAGTGAGCCGCTGCCTATGGTATAAAATGATCGATGATAGATATGTAGAAGCTCAGTCACATGAGATCCAAAAAATTGCACTTGAGATAATTAACGAAGGTATGACACTAGACGAACAATTTCAAGTTGCAGTTATCATTGACAAGTTACCTCCTTTGTGGAAGGAATTAAAAAATGCTCTAAGGCACAAAACCAAGAAATTCTCGCTGGAAAGTCTTATCACGAGACTAAGGATAGAGAAGGAAGCAAGAAAGCATGATAAAAAAGAAGAAGTGAACGCAATTCCTAGGAAGAAGCCTAAAGTAGTTATGAAACCAGATCCGAAACCAAAAAGAAATAAAATGAAATGTGGATCCAACAAACAAGAAATTCACACAACCAAGGTAGCTGGAGTTGGAGAAGTAGAACTGAAGTTCACATCTGGCAAGGCACTTGTGCTAAAGGAAGTTCTGCATACTCCAGAAATTTGAAAGAATTTGGTTTCTGGATATCTCCTCAACAAGGTTGGCTTCACTCAAACCATAGGATCAAACTTGTTTACCTTATCCCAAAATAATGTATTTGTGGGAAAGAGTTATGCTACTAATGGCATGTTCAAATTAAATTTGGAAATTAATAAGAGTTTATCTTCTTCTTACATGTTATCTTCTTTTAATGTTTGGCATGCTGGACTTTGTCATGTGAATAAAAGACTAATTAGCAACATGAGTAGGTTAAATCTTATAACTAAGTTATCTATGCATGATTTTGAAAAATGTGCATGTTATAGTCAAGCTAAGATAACAAAAACCTCCCATAAGTCTGTAACTAGAGTGACAGGGCCTTTAGAATTAATACATTCTGATTTATGTGAATTTGATGGTACATTAACTAGGAACAGTAAAAGATATGTAATAACCTTTATAGATGATTGTTCCAACTACACTTTTATTTATCTGCTTAAAAATAAAAGTGATGCATTTGACATTTTCAAAGTATTTGTAACTGAAATAGAGAATCAATTTAATAAAAGAATAAAGAGACTTCGTATTGATAGAGGAACTGAATATGATTCAGTTGCCTTCAATGAGTTTTATAACTCAAAAGGAACAATTCACGAAATTACAACTCCTTATTCCCCTGAAATGAATGGAAAAGCATAAAGAAAAAATAGAATACTAACAGAGTTAATAGTTGTTATCTTACTTCAATCAGGAGTAACATCTTCTTGGTGGGGTGAAATAGTTAAAACTGTAAATTATATTCTTAATAGGATTCCTAAATCAAACAGTAAATCTTCACCATACGAAGTTCTTGAGAATAAAACACCAAATTTGTCTTGTCTTAAAACTTGAGGCTATCTAGCCTACGTTAGAATACCTGATCCAAAGAGAAGAAAATTAGCCAGTAGGGCTTATAAATGTGTCTTCATAGGATATGCTGAAAACAGTAAAGCTTATAGATTTTATGACTTAGAAAACAAAGTAATTATAGAATCAAATGATGTAGATTTTTTTGAAGATCGATTTCCTTTTAAATCTAGAAATACTAGGGACTTAAATATTCAAACTAGTGGGGGCTCAAGTTCAAGCAGTTTACCATCAATTAGGATTCAAACCCAATAAAATGAAATAGATCCTGAACCTAGAAGAAGCAAGAGAGCTAGAACCATAAAGGACTTTGGAGAAGACCTTGAAATGTATAACATAGAAGATCCAAAAGATCTAACAGAAGTCTTATCTTCAGTAGACGCTAACTTATGGCAAGAAGCTATTAATGATGAAATGGAATCTCTTGAATCCAATGGAACTTGGCACCTAGTTAACTTACCCCCTGGATGCAAAGCAATAAGATGTAAATGGGTTTTAAGGAAGAAACTCAAACCTGATGGATCAGTAGATACATATTAGGCTAGATTAGTAGCTAAAAGATTTAGACAGAGGGAAAACATAGATTTCTTTGATACATTTTCCCTAGTACTTGAATCACTTAAATTAAAGTATTGATATCTATAGCTATCCTGAACAATCTCTTAATTCATCAAATGGATGTCAAAACTACTTTACTAAATGGTGATTTAGAAGAAGAGATTTATATGGAACAACCTGAAGGTTTCATAGTACACGGTCAAGAAACCAAGGTTTATAAGCTAGATAAATCCCTTTATGGTCTAAAACAAGCTCTTAAACAATGGCACGAAAAGTTTGATAAATTAATCTCAAAAGGATTCAAAGTTAATGAGAGTGACAAATGTATCTATTATAAGCCTGAAGATAGGTTATGTACCATTATATGTCTATACATAGATGACATGCTAATCTTTGGATCAAATTTGCATGTCATAAATGATGTAAAGTCTACATTGAGTGAAAACTTTGACATGAAAGACTTAGGAGAAGTTGATGTAATCCTAGGTATTAAGATTACAAGAATCAAAAATGGAATTTCTCTAGATCAATCTCATTACAAAGAAAAGATTCTAAAGAAGTATAACTACTTTGATAGTAAACCAGCTTGTACACCTTATGACTCTAGTATTAAATTATTCAAAAATACTAGTGACAGTGTTAACCAATCCGCTTATGCTAGTATCATAGGAAGTTTGAGGTATGTTGCAAATTGTACCAGACCAGACATAGCTTATGCTATAGGATTACTGTGTAGGTTTACTAGCAGACCTAGTTTAGAACACTGGAAAGCCATAGAAAGAGTAATGAGATATCTAAAGAAGACACAAAATCTAGGATTACATTATCAAAAGTTTCCAACTGTGCTTGAAGGTTACAGCGATGCTGATTGGAACTTCCTTTCAAATGACTCCACAAGTGGATATATTTTTAATATAGCATAAGCTGTTGCTTGGAAATCCAAGAAACAGACAATTTTTGCTCAATCAACGATGAAGTCAGAAATGATAACACTAGTGAGCTAGTGAAAAAGCAATGCTGTCAGAGATTCCCACCTAGGAAAAGCCGGTACCAGCCATACTAATCCATTGTGATAGTACTGCAGCTATCTCAAAAGTTCAAAACCGTTATTATAACGGTAAGAGAAGACAAATACGTCGTAAGCATAGCACCATTAGAGAGTTTCTTACTATTGGTGCAATGATAGTGGATTACGTACGGTCTGATGACAACTTGGCTGATCCTTTAACGAAAGGACTAGCAAGAGAAAAGGTTTTTAAAACCTCCGAAAGAATCAAACTCAAGCCTATTGAAAAATGAATTACTGTGAGGTAAACCCAACTTGGAAGACTAGAGATCCCAAGAAACATGTTCAATGGGTAATAACTGAACACATGTAATATAACGAGAATCATGCTAAACTAAGAATTCCATTCTTATGATTCAGTGATTAGCATGACATCCTGAAGTGTATGAGAAGGTTGAACTTTGTTCTTAATAAAATCTATACTTGATATCAAGTAGGGTACCTAGCTACAGGAGTACTCTTGATAAGTTTACCTTTGTGAATGTGGAAGTGAGGGCCGTTTCCTATGAAATTCTGGACAAATTTCTAGATCATTCACTAAACTGGAATATACGTGCAAGGCCATTAAGCACAGGCTAATTTAGAATTTCACTCAAATAATACTGTGTGTGCAATAGCACTAGAATTAAAGTTCAAAACTACGAGTTACTTTACAATACTCTAACTATTGTCACTAAATAAAGGTTCAAGTCACCAGACACCTTTACCTATGCATATTATCATAGAAACCAGACACTGCTCGATGAAAAAATGTTTTAAAAAAGTTTTCAAGTGAGGGACTGATAGTAAAAAATTTTCAAGTGGGGGATTGTTGGATGAAAAATTTATGAAAGGAATTTATAATATTATTTTTAATCTCAAATGCATTCTCACATTGATAAATTCTAAATGTGGAAGCTCCTTTTTATACTCATTGCTTGATCAATGGGATTGGGCCCTTAGGGCACCCAAGTTTTGGAAGGAGGGAGGAGATAGGCAAACGTAAGTATGCCCGTATCTCCACACGCAGGTCGTCGATCGAACGAGGTTAGATGAGTAGGGTTTTATTTAAATGTTAAAACGTTTTTCCTATTTATTTCTTTACAGTTTGAACATTTATGGTCCACGATTTCCTCTCATTATATTCCCATTTTGAATATTTTTATGCTCGTTTACTGTTTTCATCTTAATTACTCCTAATGAATTAGGAGACTGTTGGATGTCCTCATAAAAACAATCTATATATGTTTTCTTCGCCTCTCATTTCTGTATCATTTTTGTACTGCAAAAACTCTCTTCAATATAGTCTTTCCGATCATTATTATAGTGTCTGTTTTTGAGTGAATACAAGTGGCTGATTTGTGTGCAAAGTTAGCTACAAACGAGTGGTTGTTTTATCCTGGAGAAGACGAGGCACCATTTACTAGCACATTCTTGAGTAGAGCCGTGAAACGTCTTAAAGAGAATGTGTTACTCAACTCAGCCGCATACTCATACTGTTTTTATTTTGCAGCAACTGCTAACTGTATGTTGTTGCCATTGCTGTCATCATTCTTGTTGTTGTTGCTGTTGTTCGGTGTAGTACATCCTGATTATTAGCCTACTGTTCCAACAGAAATACGATAATTTTGGTCAGAAAAGTGTTGAAGTAAAACAAAATTTAAAATCATTCTTTTTCTTTCATATGGTAACAAACAACGAAATTCATTTGAAATCCATTATGAATTGAAATTCCTCAATTTTTCCAAGGTTCCAAACAAAGCACAAGAAGAACCAGAGAAAAAAAGAGCAAAAAATATAGGAAAGGCATACACAAACTCAGGAAATAAATCACAAGGAAGGTATACACAAACTCAGGAAATAAATCACAAGGAAGGTATACACAAACTCAGGAAACTACTATTGTCTTTTGTTTCTTGAAAAATTAATGAAACAGAAACATAAATTTGTTTGATACTCATTTCTTGTGTTATTTTTTTCAGTTTAAATATAATTTAATTATGTAAAAATAAAAATAAATAGAATTTATAAAATATAAAATAAAATAATTATAAAAACATTAACATGATCCAATATACATAAATCTCATTGCAAAATTAATAACTATAATACAATAGATTTATCACATGTTGTTAAAATTTAATTTAAAATATTATTTCTCATTCAATTCATTTGTTTTAAATGATTTTGATTTAAATTCAACTCACTTATATTACTATGAATGTGTAGTTATAAATATTAAGGATATCCTAAATGAATATCTTATGGTCAACTTCTAACTAATTTTCAAGGAACTAAAAATAAAAAAATTAAATTTGAAATAGCATATAAACATTTATATTGCCAAATTTGAAATTTGAAATTTATAAAATATTTGAATAAACATATTAAATATTTGAATTTAGAAGATCAAAATAATATATAAATTTACATATTAGACCGTTTAAAATTCGAAATTAAATTAAATCTGTAAATACGAAAAAACAAAAATGAATATAACTAAATAGATGATTTAGACGAGTCTCCCCACCAATGAGCCAACTAAAGATTTTTAAAAATAAAGAAAATGTAATCAAATGAAATGGGATCGTCCTATGGTTTCTGAATTTTTGTCCAATTTTGAGAAACATCTTTAAAATTTAGAAATGAAAAACGAAAACGATTATCAAATAGGAAAATAAAAACGTTATCAAACAGGCCCTAACGGATCAACTCGCACTAAATTAGTGAAAGGGGATAAAGATCAACAATCTCCCTATAAGAATACGTTAGAGATAAGGATCAAGCCAAGATATAGAATGGGGAGAAATATAATGTCAAGGGGAGTGAGCCCAATGTGGTCACAAACAATGATGAAACCAAAATGAAGGTAGAGGAAAATCCAACAATTGAGGCAAAAGTACTTCCATGACAATCACAAAGTGGTATTGCCATATAATGGATTCCCTTGACAAAATGACCTGATCTCCTCCAAGAAAATATCCCTCAAAAGACTTTATATGGAATACATGTATGATAAGTAACACAAGTCCTAATCAAACCTTAAACCCTACACCCTAAATAGTGTACCAAAAGCAAGAAGAATGCTTAAATAACAAATCTCGATGACAAAGTCAAAAACCTTTTGGACATGCCCCTTCAACACACGCCGACCTTTACCATTGTTCTTATGATTAACTTCCACAATCTCCAAAGAATGTTATGACCTTTCACAGAGGTGGATTGATGTGGAACCCAACTAATGAAGGAAGAAAGCCAAACACAAAGTCGATACCTAATAATCTTCAATATGCAAGCAATTAAGCTATGTTGATATTAACATATTTATAAATAAAGCTTGAAGAGAATATAGAAAATATATATATATATATATATATATATATATATATATATATCCATCGTTGTCGTATTTATTCTTAATTTGCTTTGAATTGAATGTCTTTCTATTGTTCATCAAGATATCAAGCAACGAACAACATATATTTGTATGTTTTTTCATCAATTCCCATTATATATATATTTTTTTTCTATTGACACATTTGTATAATTGTATTCTTTTGAGCAAAGAGAATATGAAAAAGTTTTAGGATGAGCCATCGATAATAAAAAAATCCAAGTTGAGGGGATTCAAAATATAAAGGAAAAGGAGGACACTGGAATTCAACATACCCAATCTTTGAGACAATATTATGGCCCTCCCCTCACATATCTTAAAAATGAATGTGAGGTGTTCAAGTCATAAATGATCATATGTGGAAGATCCTTTAAAGAACGTTTGGCACAGGTTCGGAGTCAAATGCCTTGAAATTAAATAACTGTGAACTTATTTGCTGAGATTCCGATACTTGGGAATTATAGATGACTTATTTACTGAGATTCCAATGCTTGAAAATTACAGATGCCAGTGTTTGGGGTACAAGAATTGAGTGCATGAATTGGTAATCTGGATTTCTAATACTTGTGTTTGTGGTGCTATTTTTGAATTTCTATGCTTAGCTAATCTTTTTTTTTTGTCAATTGTACATCCTAAATTTATCGTGTATAAAATTTTTGATTGATTTTTTTTAATATTTTGTACCTATAATTCAATTTCTTGACTTATTGATTTTCATGACAATAATGTAAAAACAAGAAAGTTTAACATTCAATAACAATAATTTTGATTACAGTTGCATTAACATGAATTGTCTAATTATAAAAATATTATAAAATATTTACAAAATATAACAAGTCATGTAATCAAATGAAATTTACAAAAGTTTCGGTTAAGAAAAATATTAAAAAGCGTCTAAAAGTTAGGTTTCAAAATAAGTTTAGCAAAATGGTCATGCAAAATCGAAAGTGAAGTAGAGTTACATTTAGTGGTAGTTATGGTTGTCTTCCTATGATGCACATCCAATGTAATATTCAAACTGTTATTATCAGAAGAGTTTAAATAAAAATAAGTTTTTTTAAAAAGAAAACTTCTTTCTTAAATAAATTCAAATAAGTCCGTCTTCTAGTTAAAGTGACCAACAAAAAAAATTAAAAATGTGTATTTAAATCTTAAATTTTGTACGCTAGGTATAATATACTCTTAAATTTTAAAATTATGTATAATCATGTGTTTTAAAATTTAATTATGTGTCAAATATATTTAAATTTTTAAGCTTTTACCATTTATTTTCTTCAAGTTTTACTGCGGGAAGGGGATTCATATTTTTTGCGGGAAGGGGATTCATATTTTTCTCATACAAAAAATGATAAAACAAAGATGAAAAAAAAAGTTCTAATGTGTTCATTTATTTTTATTCTTTGAACCAAAATATACCATTTTCTATTTTCTAATTGAGTAATAAAAAATTTCCTTTTTCTTTTACGTATATAACAAATAAAGAAAATTTATATTTATTCGCTCAAAACAATAAGAAATTTTACTAACTACATTGACTAAAAAAATCTTATTTAATACATAAAATTATAAACAAATTTTTACAAGTCTCATCTTTTTTAGTCAAATCAATTCAAATTATTACAATATTTAATTTATTTGACTTGTCATAAAAAATTATAGTAATAATTTTTAAAAATATTTTAAAATGGAAGTGAAAGCAGTAGTTTAAATTTGAGAAATAATTTTTTTTTTAAAAAAGGGTCTTTAACTCATATAGCCTAAATTGCTATATGATATTACATAAAAAACCTAAATTACTAATAATTTTCAC
>JBBPDI010000023.1:10320726-10334791 GCA_037974545.1 Cucumis variabilis
GAAGCTACAATGATTTGAGATTAATTGGCTAAACTCATTAACCACATTAATCAATATTTGTTAAGTGTGTGTACACTCCACTAAAGACTCATACCTGAACTCTTCTCACCGTACATATATTTCTGTGTCCAGGATATAGACCAATAACAGTAAGTTAATCTTTCATGAGTGTTTGTAACATCAGCTGAGTCAATTTATCGTTTTATCCCTAAGTTACCTCTAATCCTTAAATACCAGTGCTCCTCTAATGAACAGCTTGTTTATGGTCTTACCATTAAACAGAAACCCCTTTTTTGTCATAGAGAGGGCAGGATCCTTTTGTTCAAAACCTGGAGACACCATTTAAGGGAACACTTATATACTTACCCTAAAGTAAGAAAGAAGTGAATTTCATTTTGTGTAATTATGTTCCCAACTCCCTACTCGGTCTTGTCTCCAAAATGATAAGCTTATTGAGTCGGCGATCTGACCACTCTCACCCGTACAAATTAAAGGATAATCCCTTACGAACAGAAGTTCATAATAGACTCAGGATTAAGACTAAGTTACCTAGGTCATCCTAGTGAAATAGAAACCTAACTAGTTAATGGAGTTACCTCTAGTGGTTACTATTTTGTGGTCCGTTCTTATTCAATCTCATTGCATAGAGTACCCTCACTCGCATGTCAACTACACGAACGCATTGGATCATTGCGTTTGTATCAAATACAAAATAAGTCATATCCATAGTGTTATCGGGATAAGGTACCTAATCTTATCCCTATTCTATAGACCCTTTAAGCTGATCTTGAACATTGATCCATGTATGTCTCTACATACTGTTCATGACTTATTAAACAACTTAGGATGTTAGTTTATCGAATTTGGGTTATTAAGACAAAACTAATAATATAATCAATAACAATTATTACAATAATAAGACTTTATTAAAATGGGTCAATGGATTATATTTACAATCTACGAGTTTTAGGACATAAATCCCAACAGATCAAGGTAGAGAGTACATGGATTTAAGATTTCAGGACTATATGATAGAACATGAAATTCAATTTCAATTCTCAACATCTGGTACACCTCAATAAAATGGTGTATTAGAAAGGAGAAATAAAACCTTGTTAGACATGGTTCGTTCAATGATGAGCTATGTTCAATTGTCTAGCTCATTTTGGAGGCATGCAGTGGAGATTGTAGTTCATATCTTGAACAATGTTTCCTTGAAGAGTGTTTCTAGACCCCTTTTGAGTTATTGAGAGGATGTAAACCTAGTTTAAGTCACTTCAAAATTTGGGGTTGCCTAGCTCACGTGTTAGTGGAAAATCTCAATAAGTTGGGAAAATGTTCAAGGTTATGCCAATTTGTTGGTTACCCTAAAGAAAAAAGAGGTGGTCTATTCTTCGATCTACAAGAAAATAAAGTGTTTATATCGACAAATGTTACTTTCTTGGAAGAAGACTACATGAGAGATCATAAACTACGAAGCAAATTAGTATTGAGTGAAGCTACTGATGAATTAACAAGGGTTGATGATGAAGTTGGTCCCTCATCAAGAGTTGATGAAACCAACACATCAGGTCAGTCTCATCCTTCTCAGTTGTTGAGAATGCCTCGACGTAGTGAAAGAATTGTATCACAATCTAACCATTACTGGGTTTAACTGAAACTCGGGTTGTCATACTAGATGGTGGCTTTGAGCATTCATTGTCCTATAAATATGCAATGGATGGTGTAGACAAGGACCAACGGGTCAAAGCCATGAAACTTGAAATGAAGTCTATATAGTTCAAGTTAATGTGGGAGCTTGTAGATCTACCTGAACGGGTGAAACCTATAGAGTGCAAATGGATCTATAAGAGAAAGAGAGATTCAGCTGAGAAGGTACAAACCTTCAAAGCTAAACTCGTAGTAAAAGGGTATACCCAAAGGGAAGGGGTTGACTATGAGGAAACTTTTCTCCCTGTTGCTATGTTGAAATCTATAAGGATTCTCTTGTCCATAGCCACTTTTTATAATTATGAAATATGGCAAATGGATGTCAAGACTGCTTTTCTGAATGACAATCTTGAAGAGAGTATCTTTATGTCTCAACCCGAGGGGTTCATAACTCAAGGTCAGGAGCAAAAAGTTTGTAAGCTGAATCGATACATTTACTGGTTGAAACAAGCATCTAGATCTTGGAACATTAGATTTGATACTGCAATCAAATCTTACGATTTTGACCAAAACGTTGATGAACCTTGTGTATACAAGAAGATCAACAAAAGTATAGTAGCTTTCTTAGCACTTTATGTGGATGATATCCTTCTCATTGGAAATGATGTAGGATATCTAACTGACGTTAAAACTTGGCTAGCAACTCAATTCCAAATGAAAGATTTGGGAGAGGCACAATTTGTTCGACTGTAAGAATAAAATACTAGCACTGTCTCAAGCAACCTATATCGACAAAAATGTTAGTCGATATTCGTTGCAGAACTATAAGGAAAGGTTTATTACCTTTCAGGCATGGGGTTCACTTGTCGAAGAAACAATGTTCTAAGACACCTCAAGAAGTTGAGAATATGAGATATATTCCTTATGCCTTAGCTGTGGGCAGCTTAATATATGTTATGTATATCATAATATATATTAAGAAATTAATAAACCCTAATCTTACCTTACATCTTTTTATTATTTTCTTTATAAAAAAAGAGAATATTTTTTCTTATAAAAATATATTTTTCTATTTTAGAATTTTTTTATAACATTAAATTTTATTTATTTCTTTAATAAAAAGGAAAATTACTTTATTAATACCACATTTAACTTATTTCTATTCACTTTATAAAAAAAATTAATAAAATCCTTTTTAACTCATTAAAAAAATAAATTAATAAAATCTTTTTTGGCTCATTTTAGGAAAAAAAAAGAAATTAATAAAGTCTTTTTTAACTCGTTTTAGAAAAAGAAATTAATAAAATCTTTTTTAGCTCATTTTAAGAAAAAAAGAAATTAATTTGTTTTAAATAAAATCTTTGTCTATTTATTTTAAAAAAAATAAATCATTTCATTTTTACAAAATCTCATAATATTTCATTTTTATTATTTTAGAAAAAAATAAAATTTATTTTATTAACATAATATTCAATTTTGATTTTATTCTTATTATTTTTTCCTAATTTGTGGTACATAAATCTATAAATAGGGGTATTTGTCATTTATAAAAGGGAAGAGAAAAAGTTACTTAGAAAAAAATCCTTTAGAGAAAGTTGGTAGAAAAAAATTAGGGAGAATCTCTACAAATTGGAAGAAAATTTCTGCAAAATGTGAGTTTTTCTTATTCATTTCATTACGTTAGTGTCTTTACTTTTTTTTTTTTTGTTCTCTTTAGCAAATCAAATTCCATGTTGAAATAAACTTAGTTGAAGGTTGTATTTGGTAGAGATTTACTCCCAATGATCCACACCTCATCAACGAGTAATTTTTTTGGGGATTTGAATTCTTGTTTTTCTTTTCTTCTTCTTTTTTTTTTAAAGATAGAGAGAAAGAAAAAGAATTTTTTTTATTATTTTCTAGCTATTTTTTTGTTTACTTTTATCGTTATTCTTTTTTATTTTAAAAAAAACCTTTAGTCCTTTTTTCTTCTCTCTAAAAAATAGGTAAAAGAAAGGGACGTAAATGTTTTTTTTTTGTTTTTTATCGTTATTTTATTACTTATTTTTTCCTTTCAAGTCATCTTTATTTTTTCCCCTAAAATATAGAGAGAAAGAATGAGCAATTATTATTTTTTTAAAAGATTTATTATTATTGTACTTATATTTATGCTTATTTTTTAATTACTGTTTTTTCTTTTTTAAAAAACTTATTATTATTACTACTTACTGTGGTTATTAATATTTTCTTATGTTAGTGTTTTTCTATTTTTTTATTATTATTAACATTATTTTATACATGTTCAAAACTCACTCTTATTAATTTCTTTTTATTATTGTTATTGTTATTCTAATTATTGTTATTATTTTTTTATATTACACACTGGGTGGTGGCAAGGCAACACACCTCTGTTTCCCTTTCTTTTTTCTTTCTTTTTTAATCTTTTCTCTCATTCCTTTCTTTCTTCTTTCCTATTTTTTTTATCCACTATTCTTATTTTCTTTTTATTTTTCCTTATTTTCTTTACAGAAATAATTATTATTGTCATGCAGATCTTAAATTGATGGTTTTTTTTACACTTTGCATTGAATTTATCTTAACAATACTACCATGTTATGTTATAGTAGTTAATTAATTTGTTTTTTTTTCCTACATCATATTTATCTTTACATTTTATCCTTTTTAAAAAAAAACTCCAGCGATAGAATTAGAAATATCTTAGAGTCCGTTGTTTCTAAATTTTAGGTGAGGGGATCGGTTCTTTGGAAGTCCAAGATCAATCTCCAATATTTTTTTTAGAAAAAATCTTATCTTACTTGCTTAATTTGTTGTGTGATATATTTGATTCTATATTGTGCATTATTTCCTATTGGCCTAATTTTGAAATCTTTTCTTAAATTTCCTTTTTTAACCATTTAGAAAATTTTGCTTTAAAACTATATTTTTTAATATTTTTTTAAAAATATAAATCTATATTTCATAAGATTTCCTAATCAACCTTTTTCATAACTCACATTTATTTTGCTAAAAAAATTCTACGATGGAATCTAGAACTTTATGGGAGTCTGTTATTTCTAGATTCTTGAGGTGAAGGACCAATATCTTTGAGAGTCTGAGATTTGATTCCGAGAAAAAATAAATTTAATCGATATTAAAAAAAATCTTTATTCGAAGATTGACCTATGATAGATTTTGAGAAATTGAAATAATTTTTCATTTTCTTAAGGTGATGAATTTTCCTCAATATAGTCTAATTAATGGAATATTATGTCACTTATTTTATGGGAACATTGCTTCAAATATTGGAGTGATGAGCAAGGAAATAAGACATAAAAAAATTTAAATAAATTTTATTCAAGACTTTAAGTTTGACCACCGTTTTCTAAACGGATATTACAATGTGCTAATACCTTCTCCATACACAAATGACTCCTAAACTCAACTCTATTTTTTGCAAACCATTTTTTTTTAAAAAAAATATTTACTTATATTTTGGTGTCTAATCACACCTTAAAAAAGATTGGTGGCGACATTATGTTTTACACTAGGTCAGACATTTGTTATGCAGTGGGAATAGTCAGTAGATATCAATCCAATCTAGGATTAGACCATTGCATGACAGTTAAAATTATTCTCAAGTATCTTAGGAGAACGAGAGACTGCATGCTTGTGTATGAAGGTACACTGACTCTGATTTTCAAACCGATAAGGATTCTAAAAATCCATGTTGGAATCAGTGTTCACCCTAAATGAGGGAGTTGTTGTATGGTGTAGTATCAAGAAATGATGCATTATAGACTCTACTATGGAGGTTGAGTACGTCGCCGCTTATAAAGCAGCAAAAGTAGCAGTTTGGCTCAGGAAGTTCCTGCATGATTTGGAAGTTGTTCCAAACATGAACATGTCCATCACTTTATGTACATTAGGTAATTTAGGGCACGTAGAAGATGTGTGATGGATATGAGGATGCCCTAGTTTATTGTATTTGTATATATACGTTTTATGTAATATACTTGTACATTTTACCATTTTCAATGTCAGGGGATTACTTTATTATGTACATTCCAAAAAGACTAGAGTTTTAGTCCAATTGGAAGTTTGTTGGGATTTTTGTCCTAAAACTCGTAGATTGTAAATATAATCAATTGACCATCGTTAATAAAGTGTTATTATTGTAACACTTGTTATTGATTATATTATTAGTTTTGTCTTAATAATCTAAATTCAATAAACTAACATCCTAAGTTGTTTGATAAGTCTTGAACAGTATGTGATGAGACATATAAAGATCAATGTTCGAGATCAACTTAAAGAGTCTAAAGTACAGGGATTAAGGCTGGGTACTTATCCTAGTAACACTATGGATGCGACTCACTTTGTATTTTATACAAATGTAATGATCCAACACGTTTGTGTAGTTGACATGCGAGTAAGGGTATCCTATGCAATGAGTTTGCATAATACTGGACTTCGAAATAGTAATCACTAGATGTAATTCTGTTAACTAGATAGGTTTCTATTTCATTAGGATGACCTAGGTAAATTAGTCTTAATCCTAAGTGTATTATGAACTCCTATTCGCGAGGGATTGTCCTTCTATTTGTACGGGTGAGAGTGGTCAGATCGTCGATTCAATAAGCTTATCATTTTAGGAACAAGACCAAGTGAAAAGCTGAAAACATAATTGCACAAGATGAAACTCACTCATTCCCTACTTTAGGGTAAGTAGATGAGTGTTCCCTAAAATGGTGCCTCCAGGACTTGAACAAAGAACCTTACCCTCTCTATGACACGATAGAGGTTTCTGTTTATTGGTAGGACCATAAACATGTTGTTCATTAGAGAAGCACTGATATTTAAGGATTAGAGGTAACCCAAGGATAAAACGGTACTTTGATCAAGCTGGTGTTGCGAGCACTCATTAAGGACTACCTTACTGTAGTTGGTCTTTATCCGTGATTACAGAAACATATCTATAGTGAGAAGAGTTCAGTTGTAAGTCTTTAGTGAATGTACACATAGTTAACGAATATTGATTAATGTAGTCAATGAGTTTAGCTAATTAATCTCAGATTGTTGTAGCTTCTGATTCGTAGTTCCACTAGGTCCCCTTCCTAGCTTGTAAAGTGTAAAGATTTAGATGCAGCTTTATTTGATGCCATTGGTTTGCTTGTACATTTAGATGACGAGAGAGAGATGAGAGGTAGAGATCGTCCCATCGGGCATGCCAATTTGTTCCCATGAGATTTCTAGGAAAATTTAATTCGTGGTGTTAAACTAGTGTTGATGTTGTATTTTTGTTGATTTGATGCGATGTAGTTTGATATTTAGAATTTGATCCTTTGATTCTCTCTCGATTGAATGCTTATGCTTGATTTGAGGAAACGAAGCACGTGATGTTCTTGAAGTTGGAGTCTTGAAGTTGGACTAGTTAAAATACTAAAAATGCATGTATTTTGTAATAATTTGGGACTAATTAAAAAAGAGCTTCAATTTTGGAGGATGGTCGACTTCAGGAGTTATGAAGTCTTCTAGCTCTTGAGAGAATTCTCTCTAGACCTTCTGGAGTAAAAAACTTTCACCCCTTGCAAATGAGGAAAACTTCTCTATTTATAGAATTCTTTGGTGGGCTTTATAAGCTCGAGTCTGGTTGGTCTATGGACCAAACCCATGAGTTTAACCACATAGATTCAGGTTATATTTAGTTTTTGGGCTTAATTAAGCTTTTTTTTTTTATTAATTAAACCTAACCTACGTAAATAATATATAGAACAAAAATAATTAACTTGATCCAACGGTTAGGATGAAAACAGGTGACATTATCAGAATTGGCCAATTTATGTTTTCAATCTTTAATCTGGGACACATATCAATTTTAATTAGTTCTAAATTTAATTATTTATAATTTTCATCATTAATTTAATAAATGATGTGGCAATTTGTGATTGGTCTCAAAATTTCTTATTCAACAGACATTAAAATCACATAAAGCAGACATAATACTTATAGAAGGTGTATTTTCAAATACTTATGCGTTTACAATACAAGTTACACGTTCTGATCTTCTTGTGCATTTTGACCTCATTATTCTAATAAGAGGAGTTATAAATAACAGATATTTATACACACTATCATTAGGTAGTAAGATAATATAATATAGATAAGATAAATTGGTACAAAAGTAATACTAAAAATACATGTGTTTTGTAATAATTTTTTTTACAAATAAAAATCTTTATATACAACAAATTCATATCATAAAACTAACAAAAAAAAAAACAATGACATTTTTCTAAGCCGACTTTCAACTTAATACATAAATATATTTAAAAAAGAAGAAATAAATTGAATATAAGATGGGGGTATACCTAAATCATAAAACTAACAAAAAAAATAAAGTAATACAAAAAATACATGTGTTTTATAATAATGTTCTTTACAAATAAAAACCTTTCTATACAACAAATTCATATCATAAAACTAACAAAAAGAAAAAGAAAAAAAAAACGATAACATTTTTTGAAGCGACTTTCAACTTAAGACATAAATATATTTTTTTAAAAAAATTGAATATAAGATAGAAATATACCTGGATGAAAGCAATTTGATACGATTCTTCTTTGCTTAGCAATAAAACTATTAGAAATATGTGAAACTATTTATAGGAATGGAACAGAAATATGTACCCTATTCAATTTGTCGTAGAATTTGATTTTAGAGGGTTTAAAATGTGGATAGATTTCACCAATTACTAATAGACATAATTATAATATAATAATAATATATCTTTTAAAATCTCATCATTAGTATATATTTATAAATTTTGAAAATTAAATTATAGAAATAAATATATAACTTTTCATATTCTAACTTATTGGTCTCTTAAATAATAAGTTATACATGAAGGTGAGAATTGAAAAGATTATAAATGGTTAATGATAATTATATTTTTTATTTCAATTAAATAATCATTGATAAAAAAAATATCAATTAAATTCGGTTGATATTGTAAATTTAAAATTTGAGGTAGAGTTGTTCAAAAATAATTCTTCCTTAGAACTGCTTTTAATATAATATAGATAAGAATATATAGAGATAGATAGATAGATACTAAGGTAATTTTTAGCATCTTTATAATAATAATTTGATTGTAGGATAACATATTCTTCCAACTTCTCTTTTTTCTTCTTGTAGAAGATTTCATTATATCCCCTCCCTTAATCACTTTTGTCTCTTATTTTTTACTATAATTAGACCAAATCCCATGTTTATTAGTGCTGGAACCAAAAAAATTATAATTGATAAATTGGTTTTCCCAAAATTTAATCGATAAAAGTTATTCCAATAAAGTAAAAGAATTTTTTTTTTCATGCAACACTAAAGTCAAATGTTCTATTTTTATCCGTTGAATGACTACAAAAGTTCACTCATAAAAAAAGTATCAAATCATATTTTAAACTTTTAAAAATTATACCAATTTAAAGAACTTTTTTCAAAAATAATATGTTTTTTGAAACATATGTCAAAAATAGACAGGTAAAATGTCAAAATATTGACAAAAATAGGTAAAGTCGTCCACGACTTCTACCTACAGGGTCCCACAGTTTCCATTATTTCTTTATTATATATATATATTGTGTGGGACCCACAATTAATTCTTTTTTATTATTTATATATATTTTGCATGGGTCCCACACTTATTATTTTTTTTCTTTTATATATATATATATATATATATATATATATATCAATTATTCAAATTCTAAAAATACATTCTTTATTAAATTATTTTTTCTTTTTTCTTTTGTATATTAAATATTTAAATGTTCAATTTTTCTTATTAAATTCATTTTTTCTAATTTAATTTAATTATTTTTAATTAAAATTAATATTTTTTTAATTTTTAATTAAAAAAACACATATATTAACAAAAAAAAAATATGTTATTAAAAAAAATAAAATATTAATAATAATAATCGTGAAAAGTTGAATTTTACCCTAAAAATAATAATAAGAAGAATAATTTGCAATTGAAAATTATTAGTTAAGTTAATTTAAATTAAATATAAACTTAAACTTTAAATTTAAAATTCTAGTCCATCCATGAAAATTATGTTTCGATTGCAAATTAAATTTAAAAAACTTAACTAATAATTTTGAATGCAAATTATTATTATTACTACTTTTAGGGTAAGCTTCAACCTTTCTCAATTATTATTATGACTAATTTAATTTTTCTAATATATTTTTTAATAACGTATTTTTTTTAATATATGTGTTTTTTCAATAAATATATTTTTTAATAACATTTTTGCTAATATATCATTCAAGAAATATCATATTATTTTAAGAAGCAGATAAGATTTTCAGAAAAGTCAGAGCAGGGGTCCTGTCCTGTCTGCCACTCTGATAATCTTCTTTGTATTTATCAATTATTGTTGGATCCACTGTGAAGACAATAGTGAAGATTAATAATTGCAATTATTAATTATTAGTTTTCACTATAAATAGCAGTTGAATCCAACCCAAAATGGTATCAGAGCCATAGTTGCTCATTTTACTTCTCTCTCATGGAGTAAACTCCTATCTGAATCCGAAAGTGGAAGGATGGTGTTCTTAGGAAGTCTTTTAGGTAATTGTTTTCTTCTTTGATTACTAAAGTTTTGTTTGAAACATAATAAGATTGGGTATCTCTCCTCGACTTAGTTGATTCAGTGGTCTGAAACATAAATCTTAAAGGAATAAGTTCGTCAGATCTTGATTGAGGAGTGGTGAACCTTCACCGTCAGAATGAATTCTTTTAATATTTATGATAAAACCATGCGAATTTCAAGTTTGGAGTTGATTGATCGATCGAAAATCTTATTATGATTCAAGCAAAAATCTGCTTTCAAGAAAGAAAACATTACTTTAAAGAACCCTAGTTCATCATCTGAAAACTGATGGATTCTCCCTCTCCCTCTCTCCTATGCTTTCTAAGCTTCTCTCTAAGCTCTCTCCTCACTCTCCCACAATTATTGACACTACCTCTTCCTCTTCCTCCTCAATCGCTTCAAAAAATCCAAGATCTAAAGATGACCTTTCAATTGTTATTGCCAAACATAATACAGCTAACACCCATTTGGCTCAAGTTGAAAATCGACTTGAAAATTAGTCTATTCCAAGATTAGAACCAAACCAGTTATACAAAATTAATACCTTCAATTTCTCTCAGCAAGATGTAATAGTCATCACTGAAGAAAACGCTGCAATGAAAGACGAATTCACTACTATCAAACTCTTACCTGAAGAGAACCTCTTTAATGTCAAAAATAAATTCAAATATCTCCACATCGGATGCGTACAAGTTGCCCTAAAAACCCTCTTTAGAGAAGGATTAGATGTTCTTGTCTATCTTGCTCTAAGAGACAAAAGGCATCTAAGATTCACTCCCTCTCTTCTTGGGATTGTTCAATCAAATTTAGAACAAGGACCAGTCTACTTCAACTGTAAACCTGGTCTTATAGTCTCTCTTCAAGACAAAAACATCATGGATACAATAAGTCTTGATGTTCACTCCTAGGGACTTGAACTAAAGGATGGTTCACTTCCTTTTGTTGTATCATACCGCATCTATTTCAAACTGATGCATATAAATCTCTCTCCTAAAGTACTGGGTGTCTCTCCCAAAGGATATACCATGCTTATGGAAGTCAACGTAGAAAAGTCATCTATGACTATTCCAAAAACTCTCAATTGGGATGAACTAACGAAAAATCTTGTTTGGAGGCTGCAAGGACAAAATGCTCCTATCAAAAGAAGCAATACAGAGGCTTCAATTACCGAATTTTCGGATGGAAATGTTGAAGTTCATTTCAATACAGGAGTCTCATATCCTATAATAAGTGAGATAATGAGTAGTCGTCCAAGTACGTCTTCAAAAAAAGTGTATTCAAAAAATTAAAATAGTAATAATAATAATTGTGAAAAGTTGAATTTTACCCTAAAAACAATAAGAATAAGAATAATTTACAATTGAAAATTATTAGTTAAGTTAATTTAAATTAAATTTAAACTTAAACTTTAAATTTAAAATTCTAGTCCATCCATGAAAATTATGTTTCGATTGAAAATTAAATTTAAAAAACTTAACTAATAATTTTGAATGCAAATTATTATTATTATTACTTTTAGGGTAAACTTCAACTTTTTTCAATTATTATTATGACTAATTTAATTTTTCTAATATATTTTTTAATAACATATTTTTGTTAATATATGTGTTTTTTTAATTGAAAATTGAAAAAAAAATTAATTTCAAATAAAAATAATTAAATAAAATTAGAAAATGATGATTTTAATAAAAAAATTGAAGATTTAAATATTTAATATATATATATATAAAAGGAAAAAGGAAAAAATAATTTAATAAAAAATGATATTTTTAGAATTTGAATAATTGATATATATATATAAAAAAAAATTAATTTAATAGAGAAAGTTATTTGTAGAATTGAAAAAATTAGTATATATATATAAAATATGAGAAAAAGAATAATACGTGGAATTCACACAAAATATATATAAATAATAAAGAATAATAAATTATGGGGCCCATATAATATATATATATATATAATAAAGAAAAAGTAGAATGTGTGGGGCTCCAGCCCGTCCACCACTTCACCTATTTTTGTCAATATTTTGACATCTCACCCATTTTTGACATATGTTTCAAAAAAACATATTATTTTTGACAAAAGATCCAATTTAAACCTTAAACTTTTGTGATTGTATCAATTTACCCCTTTTATTACATTTTGTTTAAGAAAATATCACGTGAAACTTGTAATCGTATCAATAAATCTAAATTTATACAAATGAATCAAGTATCTTTTTAGAATGGTAAATCAACCATTTTATTAGACCGATAACAAAATAAGTTTACAAATACTAAGTTGAATTGATTCAAATTATAAATTCTTCATTATGTTGTTGGCATTGGTAAAAATATAGGATCTAAATGTAAACCATCAAGTCATACAATTAAAGAAACGAAAAAACTAGTATAGTTTAATATTTGAAAAAGAAGGAATTACTCATATTTATCATTTGAGGAAGAGGTATCGAATGATACGGATTCGCTAATTTCGACACGTCCAGATGGACAGTTTTCTCCGAAGAGCCAAAAATTCTTTTCCAAATCTCCAAAAATGATTTTTTTAATTCTTTTCTTTCCTCTCATATATAAAACATTTATTTATTTTTTTCAAGAAACATATTTTCCTTGTTTAAACAAAATACTTGGAATCCTAAATAAAGAAATTTCCTTTTAACTAGCAACATATAAACAATTTATCAGTTCTATATTTTTCTATAAAAGTTCAATATCGACACAAACCTGTGTAAGCAAATCAACAAAAACTAATGCTTAATATTTCTAAGTAATAACAACAAACAAATAAATAAAGTTTGGTACTAGTAGGTAGAAGTATCATTTATGAATATTATTATTTTTATGGAAGATAATAGCGACCTTTAAAGAACTAAAAATATATATTACAATTTAAAATAAAAAGTCTATAGCCAAAGTCTTATTATTATATTTTATTTTTACATGATGAGAAAACGGACTTTCTACTTAAGCTTTAATAAAATGTGATTCTTCAGATTTATTGACGTAAGATGTTGTTTTTCAAGAGGTTAGTATCGATCTAAGCTTTAATAATTAGTGGTTATTCAGTTTATTGACATAAGATGTCGTGCTTTAGTTTATTGACATGAGAATTAGTATCGATTTAAAAAAAATTGTATAAATTTATATTAATGAGCTATAATTGTGTTACCATATATTCTTATTAAAGTCAATCGCAAATTACAATCAGTGTATGTATGCCTTTTCTATATTTATAATTGTTTTAGGTTATATGTGTGCCATAATATTTTATGTACATTTAAGTAAATTCCAACCGACCCGGCCCGAGAGTTAGCTCCACATAACCATGCGTCTGAGGCAACCCAATCAATCGACCGGTTCAAACCGGAACTAGAAATCTTAGACCCATTTCTAACTAGTAACTACGTCCATTTTCTACTTCTCCCTTTCCATCTCCTCTCAGTTCAAATCGTTGTAGTCCGAGCTTTCGCCGTCGACGGTAATATTATCCTCCTCGACCGCTGCCAACAATCTTCCGGAAACCACGCCGTAAGTCGCTCTACGCCTCCACCCTCCTTGCTCTCATCTCCGGCCGGAAGCCGCCGCCATCGTCGTTTGTGGGCTAAAGTCAAGGTAAATGCAAATCTCGGTTGAACTAAGCCGAGATATCCCGTTTTCTTCGGTTTAGAAGTCTTTGAGAATTAGGGTTTGATTCGGTCCGATATAAACCAGAGGAAATTGAGCCGTGCAGACCTCTGCCACCTAGCGTGCGAAGAAAAAGAAATAAACGAAAAGTCGCAG
>JBBPDI010000023.1:10334891-10345752 GCA_037974545.1 Cucumis variabilis
GACGACGATGTTATACCACATGTTGACTTATCAATTCCAATACCGGCGTCACAAAACTGAAATATGATTGAGAAAAGCTACTGTAAGAAATGAGATTCTTGTTTCAATAAATTAAAATCGCTAATCCAATGCATCAAAACACAAGGAAGATCGTATTTCTCTTCGCCGATTAATTAAACATCCCATATTTCTTCATTTTTTTTCTGGTATACCAATGAGAAGTCAACCGTAAAATGAAAGTCGATCCACGGTTCGAAGTACCTGATCGGATTCTGCGATAAAACAGAGTGAAGAAATGAGAAGAATCAGAAATAAGATCTGAGGTCGCTCCATGAATTTCAGTGCACCGCTGAAGTGAAAGCTTCATCAAACCTCACAGAACTACTTGAGTGAGAAAGAACTGACGACAGCCAAAACTCTTTCCTGGTAATATCCCGTTTTGTAATATTTGTTGACATTAAATTATTATGTATATCCTAAAATTAACTTTTTGTTATTAAAAGAAAACGAATCAAAACATTTATATAATATAATATATATATATATATATAAAAAAAAATAAGATACGGACATTTCTAAAATAGAAAAAATTACAAAATATTTATAAAATATATAAAAAAAATACGGATTTTTTCTAAAATAAAAAAACTTCATTTTTACACTTCGATAGACCAAAATCAATAAAATATCAAATTTATTATATGAAGTGTACGTATTTTATGAAATGATATATTTTTTTAATTTGTATAAAAATCATATATTACAAATAAAAATAAATTGATTGTATCATAATAGACATAGATAATCGTCATCGTGTCTATTCCTGGAAGATTGTGACATTGAAATCAATTTCGATGCAAATATTTGGGTTAAAATATATATTTTTTGAATTTCTAATGTTAGTTCATGTGTGTTTAATAATTCTTATTTTTTAATTTAAAAAAATTAATTGAGATTGATGAAATCATTTTCACCATTATATAATTTAAAGTATAATGTGTTGAATCAATATAGCAAAATGAATCTAATTCTAAACATTTACAAATGTAATAAAATTGTTAATGTCTATTTGTGATAGACATTAATACACTACTACTATTATAGTCTATCATAAATAAATGGTGACATTTTTCTTTTATTTAAATATATTTTCAGGTTTTTTTCTTTTCTCGAAATGTTTATATATATATAAATATATATATATATATGTATATATATATATATATATAATCTATGATAAAAATGTTTTGGATGATAAGAAATCAACCAAAGAAAAAAAAACTAAGTATCAGCTTTAAGATTTATTGGATGCATGTAGACTAAAATTAGAGAAGAAGTCATATAGACTTAAAAATATAAAAATTGACAAAATTAATTTAAATTTTATTGGATGCATATTGAATAAAAATAGAAAAATTAACCAACTATTTACATTATATATAACAAAACCACTAAAACAAAATTAGTGTGTAAACATTTTCTATTTTTTACAATTTGTTTGAATAAAAGTATAAAGATTTATTGTTTTAATCTCAGTAACTAAGTTGACATGTTATCAAACTATGCAAATAAATAAAAATATTTAACCTTTTATTTGGGAACTCCCCTAAGTTTTTTAAAGGTCGGATGCGTACAAGTTGCCCTAAAACCTCTCTTTAGAGAAGGATTAAATGTACCCGTCTACCTTGCTCTAAGAGACAAAAGACATCTCAGATTCACTCCTTCTCTTCTCGGGATTGTTCAATCAAATCTGGAGCAAGGACCAGTCTATTTCAATTGCAGACCTGGTCTTACCGTCTCTCTTCAAGACAAAAACATCATGGATACTATAAGTCTTGATGTTCACTCTCAAGGACTTGAACTGAAAGATGGTTCGCTTTCTTTTGTTGTATCATACCGCATCTATTTCAAACCGATGCATACAAATCTCTCCTCTAAAGCATTGGGTGTTTCTCCTAAAGGATATACCATGCTTATGGAAGTCAACGTGAAAAAGTCATCTATGACCATTCCAAGAACTCTCAATTGGGATGATTTAACAAAGAATCCAATTTGAAAGCTACAAGGAGAAACTACTCCCATCAAAAGAAGCAGCACAGAAGCCTCAATTACCGACTCAATTATTGAGTTTCTAGACGGAAACGTCGAGGTTCAATTCAATGCAGGAGTCTCATATCCCAGGATCAGTGAGATAATGAGCAGCCGTCCAAGCACATCTTCAATTAAAGCAGAGAGCTCTTACACAGATACTCTTAGAAGATCTGAGTCAATCAGAGCATCAATGGATTTTTCTCAATCAATCCCCAATGTTCATTACGAAAAAGAAGATGGATCTCTTTCTCCTATCCAATCTGATATGGAAAGGAGATCAGAACCAGTCTACAATCAAATTAATGTTATATATGACGATAAAGAATGATACAAAGAGCATTACAACAAGTACATTGATATGTTGATTGCTGCTCCTGCAAAGATTATGAAACCTTTTCTCTCCATGCCTGACTTCATCAATGGAATGAAGCAAAAAGAAAGAGTTAGAAATGAAGCTCTTGTCAAACAGCTTCAAGCAGATGGCCAAGTTGCTATGATAAAAGTTTCAACTGTCTGGGTCACTGCTAGTGGTAAAGAAATAACTTCTAACTATCCACCAGAAGAAGAAGCCTATTTTCCTCATCCTGCAATACCTACGGTCAAAATAGTCTCATCCCCATATAAGACTATCAATGAAGATAAAGTTCATAAAGTTGGAGTACGAGAAATCAAGAATATCCAACACCAACTTAATTTTACTAACAAAGTTCTTTCTACAGTCTCTAAGGCAGTGGACAGAATCGAAAACTCAGGACTTCCTTTAAAGAATAAGAATCCTGAGATCCCTCAAATTAATCCAAATCTATCTTTCAGTCTAACAGCTTTAACATCGGTCGCCTCAAAGATGATGCTTCAAACTACTTGGCTAAAATCAATAGGCGTCTTGTTGCTATCTCCATCAACAAAGATACTAAAAAATCAATAATGTTGATGGAAAGTCAAGAAGTCTCAACTAGCAAAGCTGAGAATCCAAAAGGAATCGATATGATAAAAAAGGATTCTTTGCCACAAACTATTTCGAAGATTCTTCCAGTAGCTCAATGGGTAGATATGAAAAATCATTACCCATAGCCATCATCCCCTGATTTAGGATGGGATGATCTTCATCATGAGAAACACACTTATGATGGTCAATCTCTTGTACTTGGAATATAAATGGATATTCTGAGGCTCAAATAATGAACACGTTTCAAGAAACGTTGCTGGCTGCATCAGCATATAGCGCTAGAAAATCAACACTGGAAATGGCTCAAATTCTCGTATCAGGCTTCACATGAAACCTACGAAGCTGGTGGCATAATCAATTAACTGAGCAAGACAGATATCGCATCTTAACTGCCACAAAAATCATTGTCAAAACAGAAAATTCCTATGCTCCTGTTCAAGTTGAAGAACAGGATATGGTCAACCAATTGATCTACACAATGTCTAAGCATTTCATTGGTAGAACTCAGATTCATTTTAATCTTGCAACAGGATCCTTCCTAGGATTACGATGTCACAAGATGAGCCGATACAAATGGTATAAAGACACCTTCATGACACGTCTGTATACCTTAACAACCTGCAGAGCCGACATCTGGAAACAAAAGTTTGTTGAAGGATTGCCGCATTACATTTCTAAAAAAATCTATCAAATAGTGACAACAAATTCAGTCACCAAGCAAATTGACTAGGCTGAATTAACCTATGGTGATATATCAGCTACAACCCAAAGATATGCATTAATCTCTGTACTGAGAATAAGCATACAACGAAGGCGATTAAAGACTCTGACTACCGCAAGGAACTAGGCACCTTCTGCAGACAATATGGTCTCTCTCAAGGACCAAAAGAAGAAAAGAAGAAAAAGAAAAAAATTTCTTCTGAAAGATCCTTTATCCAAAGCAAAGAAAATGAGCCAAAACTTCTCAGAAAGAAGAAGAAATATTACAATAATGGTAAAGGCAAGAAACATTATCCTTCAAAGACCAATACCGTATGCTTCAAATGCAACCGTAAAGGTCATTATGCCAATCGTTGTCCCTTAAAGGACAAAATCAATGCCTTGACAATAGATGAAGAGACCAAACAATCTCTCCTATATGCCATTAGATCATAAGATGATACCTCTTCCCAAATTGAGTCTTCGTCGGAAGAAGAAGGTATCAACATTCTCTATGAAGAAGAATCTTCCAGCAAAGATGCCTTTTACTCTCAAAGTGACTCAAGCAATGACGAAGGAGCAATCCCATGCACAGGGAAATGTGCTAGCAAATGCTCTGGACATATTAATGTCATCACAAAAGATCAAGAAATCTTTTTTGATCTCATTGAACAAATTCCTGATGAGGATTCAAAGAGAACTTGCCACCTCAAACTAAGATAAAGTTTAGAGGAACAGAATCCTCAAAAGACAATTCAAAGTCCAATAATGTATTCGTTTCAAGACATTCTGAATTGAATCAAAGGTGAAGCTAAAAAGCCTATTCAGGTTGAAGATCTTCATCAGGAAGTAAAGACTCTCAAAAGAGAAGTTGCAGAAAACAAGCAACGCCTCACATATCTTGAACAAGTCTAGGAACTTCATCAATGGATTTTGAAAGAAAAATCACGAGGAAAGCACTGCAGATTGAAGAACCCAGTGAAACGGGCAGTATCAATTACATCAGCATAGTCAAAAATCAGAAATGGATGTAAAAAATAGTCTTTAAGGTGAAAGACTTCCAACTTGAAGCTCTCGCCCTTATTGATTCGGAAGCAGATCAAAATGTCGTACAAGAAGGGCTCATTCCTTTCAAATATTTTGAAAAAATAAAGGAATCATTGAGTGGAGCAAATGGAAATCCCCTCAACATCCAGTTCAAATTATCTAAGTGCACATTTGCAAAGGAGATGTGTGTTTAGTCAACACATTCATTTTGGTCAAGAACCTTAATGAATGATTTATCTTAGGAACTCCATTCCTGACTCAATTATATCCCTTTCATGTCACTGATAAGGGAATTGTCTCAAAGAAATTCAATAAAGAAATTACTTTCGAGTTCACTCATCCAGTAACTCCAAAGTATATTTCAAATATTGAAGAAGAAGTTCGTCAGTTTATCAATCGAATCGCCAGGAAGGAAAAGCAAATTGAGTTCCTTCAAGATGATATCAAAACCTGTAAAGTGACTTTTGAAATTAACAAGTCATCAGTTCAACAAAAAATCAAAAATTTCCAAAAGCAGCTTGAAAAGGAAGTTTGTTCAAATCTCCCAAATGCATTTTGGGATCGAAAAAAACATATGGTAACCCCGCCATATGTTGATGATTTTAAAGAGGCCCAAATCCCTACGAAGGCTCGGCTCATTTAAATGAGTAAAGATCTAGTCAAAGTCTGCACGGACGAAATTACGGATCTTCTCAAAAAGGGCCTTATCAGCCCATCCAAAAGCCCATGGTCATGCTCGGCCTTTTATGTCAATAACCAGGACGAAAAAGAGCGTGATGTCCCAAGGCTTGTTATCAATTACAAGCCCCTCAACAAAGTTCTCAAATGGATTAGGTATCCAATTCCTAATCACCAAGACCTGCTAAAGAGAATTACTCTAGCAAAGGTTTTCTCAAAGTTCGACATGGAGTCTGGATTTTGGCAAATCCAGATACATCCTGCTGACCGTTACAAGACAGCCTTCAATGTTCCATTTGGACAATTTCAATGGAATGTCATGCCATTCGGACTAAAGAATGCTCCATCCGAATTCCAGAAGATCATGAATGATATTTTCACCAATATCAAGAGTTCATAATAGTCTACATTGATGACGTCTTGGTATTCTCAAACACAGTTGATCAGTATTTCAAGCATCTACGGGTGTTTCTTAATGTAATCAAATCTAATGATCTTGTGGTTTCCCAACCAAAGATCAAACTATTTCAAACAAAGATTAAACAAGATGACAGACAATCTTATCTTGCTTTGATTTCAAAATTGTGCCTATAAAAGGCAACGAGAATTCACTAGCTGATTACCTCTCAAGACAACATCTCTTGAAGAACACCAGTTCAGCCCTGAATTCTCTCCCCAATGGAACCACCTCCCGGCCGACAACGGCCACCAAACCAGCAGCCTCCCCCACAAAATAATAGTCCAAAGGGACAAAATCATCAAACAGTAGCTTCCTCCTCATGAACTACTCCTTCTTCAAAGGGAAAACACCCCTCTACTCAATCATTTGCACCGTCACCCATGAGTGCAGAAAATTACGCTATGGACTTGCATTTTGAGCAAGTATCCAGGCGACGTCAAGGTTCTTCTCAAAGAGCTTTGACTATTCAATCAGACTCCTCGAGTCTTCCTCCTATACCTTCAACAGCCTTGTTACATCCCTCTGGACCAACAACTCCAAATAAGCGTGCAACTCCTCCAGCCGCTTCTTCCTCAAGATCTTCAATTCCGAGGAATCCTTCATCGTTTTCTCATATAGTCAGGCCGAAAGTATTTTAGCCTAGACCTCCCATCCAAGGTTATTTCACCAAGACAACAATGGTGGATTTAACCATAGAGCTGGAATTCGATGGACCTTCTGTCCAAGAAGTCTGCAATCAAATATTTCCTCACGGTTTCAATTTTCTACCTGAAGATCTTGGAAAAACTAGAACTTTTTACGAGTATATCTTAGTCGACTCTAAATCCGTCGAGATTACTCATATTCCAGATAAAAATGATCCTTCCAAGATTATTTACTCAAAATTAAGAATTTTTCGTGTTCTCACTCCATCTTACTGGAAACAGGGGATGATCTTGGGAAAGAAATTTTCTCATCCATTCAAACCACCATCATACAATTATCGCGACTATACAAAGGCGTGGTATATTGTATTTTGGCTTCAAGTATACGACCATTCGTGGTTTGTGACATTTTGTAAGCAAGCTTACAAGATGCACTTTCCCAACTGGTTTCAAAATTGGTGGATGTATTTTGGACTCTCTGAAGAAATATTTCCAGTAGAGGTTCAACGTTCATACCATCTTTTCCAACAAAGTATCTACTCGTCCCCTCTTTCAAAGACGTTTAGATTCGCTTTGTATTTCCAAATACCCTGGATCTTTTGCTGGAATTTCTAGCTAGGACTTTGGGGAAACTTTAAAGCCCTGAGCAAATCCCTCAGGATCAAGTGGTGGGAAAAAATCAACTATTCTCACCTTGAAGTCAGCAAAATAAAGGATTGGTTTAAAGCCAACATCCATCTCCAAGATATGACCAGGCAAGAAGACGAAGTCTTTCTCCTCACCAAAAATGCAGTCATGTCATCCCTTGCGAGGGCAAGTACACAACAGGAATTCAATTCTGTTGTAAATAATGTCATCGTAAACCTTTCAGATGACAACGACGACATACCGGCAGAAGATGACTCTCCTGCCTTTGTCAATAACGTCGATGACCTTGACTATGACCCATATGAAGGCCTCAACATCAACGATCCATTTTTGGACACCCAACTATATTAGTCCAAATCTGAGGTTACTCAAGAATTTTATTTTCAAGTGTATTTAATTTAAATTTGTAAATTATTGTAAATTAATTTGTTTAAACTTTTTTGCATTTATTTAGATAAGATCATTGTATTCCGATCTTATCATCGCTTTAACAGTCTGCTAATGAAAAATTTTCTCATCAAGAACATTTGAAAGAGAAGACTCCATGACGAAGATGACATACTTCTGAAGAGGATTCACCAACCTCAAGCAGCGCAGATTGCGTTAAAGATTAACTCTGGATGGGATTATTTCTAGGAGAATTCCTGATAAATTGATTTAGTGTTGTGTAGAAGGGCCTGTGGGCGCTCCATTGGCAGCAAGGCGGAGAGCCGAAGTAAGACCAAACCAGGAGCATTTGCTCTACATAACATGGAATCAAGATATTAGGAATTATAATCCATGCCAATCAGAAGATCAAGATATTAGGAATTATAATCCATGCCAATCAGAAGACAACCGAGTGACGCCATTATCTTCTCCAATAAGTATTCATTTTAAAGAAAAAGATAATTGGCAGACATATCACATTTATCTTTATTTCTTTCTTTAAATGCTTTCTTTACTTAGTAGGGGTCCTGTCCCACTAATTTTATTACTTATATTCAAAAGAAGATAAGATTCTAAAAAAAAGGCCAAAACAAGGGTCCTGTCCTATCGGCCATATTGGAAATCTTTTGTATTTATCAATTAATGTTGGACCACTGTGAAGACAATAGTGAAAGTTAATAATTGTTGTGTAGCAATTATTAATCATTTCTTTTCACTATAAATAGCAGTTGGCATCCAACCTTTAAAAAGATAATTGGGTGACGTCATAGTATATCAATGACTATCCATCATAGAATTTGTGATAGGTTGTAAATATTTTGTAAAATATACTATTTAAAAAATTTCTCTAATAATTACGTATTGATAATTTATAAATCACAAAAAGACATGGAAAAAAGATACATTTTCAAATAATTAAAAAAAATTAAACTATTTACAAATATACCATCTTGAAAAAATTTATAATTCATTTAAGATTTTTTATATGTAAAAGAATTTTCAATTTTCTCATAATACAAAACCAAAATGTTATCAAATGATAATAAAAATAAAAATTATCAAAATTGACAAAATATCTGCAATTAAAAAGAAATGTAATGAATTTTATCTTTTGGGATTTTTTTTATAATGTGTAAATAGTATTTATTTTATTTTTTGCCTGAAAAACTTAACAAAAATATCACACCCCGTTCTAGGTTTTTCTCTCTAACCTAGATCGTGGCATGAAACACCATTTAAGCGCAACTTTTCCAACTTAGCTTCTATAGAACTCATAAAATGAATTTCTACCAAAATTTCGACAACATTTTTCCTAAAAATGGATTAGCCAAACTTGAAAAAGAAGAGATTTTCACTTCTATATGTATGTAGACAGACTTCATATTCCACAACGCAAAATAAGTGTGTCTCACCGCACACATCCAGACAATTCCAGAGTTTCAAGCAAAGATAAAATCCAAACAATATATTACACACAAAATGATCATAGTCTAATGAGGGACCTCTCAAAACACACGTACTCAACATGACTCTCGATACTCCTAATCACCCAAATAGCAATACAAAACTTAATATATACATACACGAAAGAATAAGAATTTAGAATCAATGATGGGAAGCTCAACGTATGCTTGGTTCTTGACCGATACCTGGAAGGAGAAAACATTTAAAACGTGAGCTAAAAACTCAGTGAGTGACAAGTTTTTAAGAGTAAAAGCTCGTAAAACAATACTTTTAAATTGTTTAAATGTGTCATCCATAATGAAATAATAATTAAAACGTTAAAATCATACATTGCCATAATTCACAAGTAATACCAACAAACTTGTAGCCAATCCCGACCATTGCAAGGTATCTAAATATACGGTCAAGAATAGCTCGCACATGATCAAAGAATCATGCGACCACAACTAGCCCACGCATATTTAGTACCCGCCACGATAGTAACCTTCATCCAATCTGACCATGATAGCATACTAAATACACGGTCCGAAATAGGTCACATGTGATCCATATCCAGAAGGAAACACACGACCAAACAGAGCTCACGTATACTTATCACCTACCACAGTAACAACATTCATTCGCTCCTATGTGCACATAGAGCCACCCACCATGGGTTAAGCTAGGCCTGAAGCCATATCACAATCTGATAGACCTCCTATCATACACCAGTACAGCAGAAGGAATAAAAGAAGAACGTGAGGGTAGCACGTGCGTAACGAAGTAATGAAGTCAATTTGTTAGTGTTTGTGGTAAAGAGTGTTATTTATGTGGTATAAATACTTCTTGTTTTTACGAGGGAAAGTTAGTTAGAAATTTGGAAAAGAATAGAGTCCTTTGTGCTTTGTACACCTTTGAGAGATAGGATTACAGAGAAAGAGGAGGGTTAGGAATTGAGATTCATCTCAATTCGGATGTTCTTACATTGTAGCACATTGATTGTCAATTTGTTCTCTATCAATAAAGTCTACTGATTGACTTCAAGGTTGAGTCCCAACATAATCCTCCATCCACATCCTCACTTAAGCTCAGGTTCTCGAATCTCCTATCACAGCCTCTTTCAGCTTTGGAACGCCCTGACAGCCATAGGTGGTGCTACGGAAACACATTCACGTAGCCTACGGGTAAAATCACCTTGGTACATCAGTTTTGTGGTTCGAAAACCAACATTCACATTCCATTATCATAAACCAACATTTATAAATATGTTTCATACCTTTTCAAGCAATTCAAAGCTAAAATAGAGTTTTCTTAATAAACAAACAAAACATTCTCATCGATGAAACCAAAGTAAACATATTTTATCAACTCATTATAAAACAAATTTTGATCATAACTCACGCAAACCGTAATTAAATCAAATCATGTTCAAGAACACATTACAAATTCACATTGTAAAGAACACATGAAAAGTCAAAGACTTCCGTTAGAGATCATTATCGACAGTACACTTTTATAAAAGCAAGTTATACCAACACTTATTCACAAGCTAAACTCAACGGTACGTTTAAAACAATTTTCAAATGTTTGAAACAATTTTCAAATGTTTGAAAGAAACCACTCACCTTAATAACTTGATCTCCCGAGATTATACGCTTTTCCCATTTCAATTTGGCCATGTCTGGGGAAGTTTCACTCGAAGCATCAATTTCCATTTATGTATATATGTAATGGTATGAATCACCAGTAATCTCCACAAGAGCAAGAACCCCCTTT
>JBBPDI010000023.1:10353288-10371596 GCA_037974545.1 Cucumis variabilis
ACACCACAACAAAATGGTGTTGTAGAAAGGCATAATCGTACATTAATGAATATGGTTAGAAGTATGTTAATTAATTCGTCAATTAATTCGTCTTTACCTATGTTTTTATCGATGTATGCATTAAAAACGCTTCATATTTATTAAACGTGGTTCCTAGTAAGTCAGTTCCAAAGACATCTTTTGAACTGTAGATAGGAAGGAAACCTAGTTTAAGGCACCTTTATTTATGTTTGGTGTTATCAAGCAGTAAGAATTTATAAGGGATAGTTACAAATTTAGCAATTAGATTCAAAATAATTAACTATATAGCAACATTTTTAAAAAATTGCAAATATAACAAAATTTGTTAAATTCTATCAATGATAGAAGTCTATCAGCGATAGACCATATTTGCAAATTTTGTTTAAATGTTGCTATATATGTAAGCTATATTTGCAAATTTTATTAAATGTTGTTATATCCTTCATTATTATTCCTAAAATGACTATCAATTACAATTACCCAATTTATAATCCATAAGAAAGGAAATTGGGTTAAAAAACAACAAGTGGTTTCTTCATTGGTTATCTAGAAAAATCAAAGGGTATAGACGATTTTATTGTCCTAACCATAGTTTGAGAACAACTGAAACTAGAAAAGTAAGGTTCATTGAAAATGACATAATTAGTGGGAGTTTGTAGCCACGTAAAATGGAAATTCAAGAAGTTAGGGTGGAAATTCTTTCATATATAACTTCTTCACAAGTTGTTGTTTCTGTAGTTGTTGACTCTGTTAACAATCTACAAAAAGATTAAACTAATGATCAAACACTACATAATAATGTTATAACAAATGAACCTGTAACTGAGGGACCACAAGAAGTAGAGTTAAGAAGATCTGTAAGACAAGAAAGACCAACTATTTCTTATGACTATTTGATTCATTTGCATGAGTTAGAAATTGACTTAAGTATTAATAATGATCCAGTTTTGTTTTCACAAGCCATTAAAGAAGATAATTCTACCAAATGGTTATATGTCATGAAAGAAGAGTTAAAATCTATGAATGATAATGAAGTCTAGCACCTTGTAGAATTGCCTAAAAGAATAAAATAGTTAGGTGTAAATGGGTCTTTAAGACCAAACTTAACTCAAATGACAATATCGAACGACACAAGGCTAGAATTTTTGTCAAAGGTTATACTAAAAAGGATAATATTAACTACAAAAAGATCTTTTCTCCTATCTCAAAAAAATGACTCATTAAGAATTATTATGGCTTTAGTAGTTCATTATGATTTTGAGCTTCATTAAATGGATGTGAAAACTGTCTTTCTAAAAATGAGAATTTAGATGAAGAAGTGTTCATGGATCAACCAGAAAGTTTTATAGTTGAAGGAAAGGAACATATGGTGTGTAAATTAAAGATGTCAATATATGGACTTAAACAAGCTTCCAGACAATGGTATTTTAAGTACAATTGATACTATCACATCTTTTAATTTTAAAGAAAATACCGTTGATCGATATATATACCTAAGGATCAGTGGGAGTAAGTTTAATATATTCCTTGTTTTATATGCTTACTTACAAAAGATCTGATCATCTTGAGGTGATTGGATATTCAAATTCAGATTTTGTCAAGTGTGTGGATACACAAAATTCACTTTTGACTATTCATTCCTATTAGCTAAAGGAGCAATTTTATGAAAATGTGTGAAGTAGTGTATTGTTGCCGCATCCGCTATGGAGATTGAATTTGTAGCATGCTTTGAGGCTATAATTCATGTTTTATGGCTGCAAAACTTTATCTCAAGACTTGGAATTGTTGACAATATTGCCAAGCCGTTGAGAATTTATTGTGATAACACGTAGTAGTTTTCTTCTCAACTAACAACAAGTATTATAAAAGTGCTAAACTTATGGAATTAAAATACTTTGTTGTTAAAGAAGAAGTTCAGAAACAAAGAGTGTCAATCAAACACATTAACACTAAACTTATGATTGCAGATCTACTAACTAAAGAATTATCACTAAAGACATTCAATGATTATGTTAAACATATGAGCATTAATAGATATCATTATTGAAATCAAGATTATTTTATTTGACACTTTAAGCCCATTTATTTATTGTTTCTGATTCTATCTCATCGTTCTGTTTTTTATGATTAGTATAGACATAAATGAATTATGTTAAACATGACATCGTCTTTGATAAAGACACTTATTGTTGGACCATTATTGATTATTTATTATGAATCATGTTAATAGAAGATCTATTTCAGTGATACATGGAAGAGAGTATGTTAATGCAATGATGTATGACCGCCATGATCCTTTAGTAGTTTCTTTGACTTGATATGAAATGTTATGAAGTTTAATTTTGTGCATTATGTCTATGAACGTATATGGTAAATAATGTCAATGGGCCAAGTGGGAGAATGTTAGATTTATTTTAAATATAATATTATTATTAATGTGGCCTATGTGCATTATATATTATTTTATCTTTTAGGGACCCGTTATTTTATTAGGTCCATTAGGTAAAAAGATAATGTCCTAACTAAACACCATGATGGGTGGTGTCTATAAATAAAATCTTAGGGATTGATCGTCTCACTGCCTCATTCAAGTAATTCAATCTTCCCATCAAAAAAATTAATTATATTAAGAGAGGCCAAGTGAGAGAAACACAATCCTTGAGAAAACCATTCATGGTCAAGGTATGTGATTCTTTATCGAAGTTTAATTCATAAAATCATCTAGTTCAAAGATCTTGGCACTTATTGTTATATACAATGTTAGGTTTTTTTTTGTATAATCATGAAACTAAAGTTTACTCACAAAGCACAAAACCAACTACAATAAAACTAAAAAGTGTCTAAGTGATACTTCTACAGACCATCCAAAAAGTTAAAAAAATTTCATATGCTTTAAAGTGCTACGTATGTTTCAAAGCATCGAAAGACCTAAAAATGTCATAATTTTTAATCAAAACGACAAGCTTAAAGTCCTAAAAAAAGTGGCACTTTAACTCAAAACACAAGTTAAAAAGTGTTTTAGTAGCACTTAATTGAAAAAATGGTTTGTGTAGTCTTTTAAATGTCTAAACAAGTTAAAAAGTGTCTTTTATTGAATTGTTTGGTTTCTCAAAATTCTTTCTTTCTAACCTATACAGGATAAAAAACAATTTTTTTTTATATATTTTCTTCAACTCGAAACTATTAATTTGATCGTTTTAATTGCAACCAATGAGTGGTTTCAATTAGTTTAAGTGAATCTTTTTATTTTTTTATTTTTTGATTTTTCATTGTACCCCTAATACTATCCAAAAAGAGCTCCACTAACTTAGATATTGGATCTAACACAACAACAATGTGTACAACATGTTTCTATCATTTTTTTCCTCCAATACTTAGCCAAGTTTAGTTTTCATGTTAATCATCATTCTAAGTAGCATTGAGTTAGCACTATTAGAATTCAAGTGTGTAGATACCGTATTTTGTCCTACATTTTTCATCTTTTTTCATTTATTTATTTATATCTATTTATTTTTTATAAAAGATTTGAGCTTAAATTTAATTTTTAGATTTTAAATTTTGAATATTAAATCTTAAATTTATGTTTTAAAAAAACAAAAAAATGAAAACAAAAACAAAAATTTTAAAAAATAATAAAATAAAAAATAAAAATAAGAAAGGGTTGTTTCCGCTCTCTATTTTTTCTCAACTACCGCCTATTTTTTGTTTTTCTTCGTCACCAGGTTTATTCACTCCCACTCTCCTACTTTCTCTTACTCTCTCACTTTCTCCCACTCTTTCACTCTCCCACTTTCTCTTCGTGGTCTTTCACTCCACTTCACTTAATAATTTAAAAAATAAACTATCAATTTGGCCCTAAACCTTGTCCTATAAAAAGAGAAGGAGAAGATGTTTTCTCGGGAGATTTCTGGGAGATTAGGAGAGGAAAAAGTATTTTCATTTGTTGGTGATTTGGAAGAATTTGAGAGGATCGAAAAAGAAAAAGTCAAACTTGTTTGCCAGGTAAGTTTTTTTTTTTTAATTTACGTCAATTTAATGATTGATGATTCATTGCGATAATTATTCGGCACCTATTTTCCGTCTCTGTTAATTCTTCATTTGTTATTTACATTTGAATTATTTGACACCCATTTGGCCTCTGTGTTAAGTCTTCATTTGTTATTTACATTTGAATTATTTGACACTCATTTGCCATCTGTGTTAAGTCTTCATTTGTTATTTACATTCTTGCGTCTACCTTAATTATTTGGTACCCATTTGGCCTATTAGTTTTAATTATTTGGCATCTGCTTCTCTTCTGTATAATATTTTAGTTTCCCATATTTTAGTATCCCATTTGACTCCTATATAATATTTTAGTATCCCATTTGGCTGTTGTATAATATTTTAGTATCTCATTTGGCTCTTGTATAATATTTTAGTATCTCATAATATTTTAGTATCTCATTTAGCTCATGTATAATATTTTAGTATTCCATTTGGTTCCTGTATAATATTTTAGTATCCCATTTGACTGTTGTATAATATTTTAGTATCTTATTTGGGTCCTGTATAATATTTTAGTATCCATTATGTTAATTATTCATTTGAAGTGTTAATTAATTAATTAATCAGCATACTGCATCTTGCAATAATTATTTAGTATCAATTTGGCTACTGTGTTATTTATTTGCATATTGCAATAATTATTTGACTACTTTGTTATTTATTTGTATCTTGCAATAATTATCTGGCACTATTGTGTTATTTATTTGTATCTTGCATTAATTTAGCATGCTGACTTACTGTAATTACCCATTTGGCACTCTGACCAATTAATTATTTGCAACTGCATTAATTATTTATTTAATTAATTAATTAGCATCATTTTAATTATTTGGCACTCATTTGGCATCTGGGTTAATTATTCATTGGACATCTTGACATCATGCCTTAATTAATTATGACATCATGTCTTAATTAATTATGACATCATACGTTAATTAATTACCCGATTGCCATGACTGGCCTGCGTTGATTAATTATTTCGCATCATTATTTTGCATTCTGGCATGTATTCGATTTATATTATTCTGTATTATTTTATCTCACAATATTACCTTATTTATTTCATAAGTTAACATTGTTTTGTCATTATTATTATTTATTTATTTCCCTTGAAATAAAAACCTAAATTGGAGAAAAAGTATTGTTTTTTTTATGAATTTTATAACTTAAATTCCATGAATACATGAAATTTCTCCATTCAAAATTTAATTAATAGATTGTTTTTAAATTATAAACACATTTCATATTTTAAATGGCATTGAGTAGTGTTTTCTATGAATTTATTAATTCTTAGATACATGAAATTTCTCATTAGACACCTATGATGGAGATTAAAATATCAAAGTTTATATTTTAATATTCTTGAGGTGAATATTAAAAATATCTTTTAAAACAAAAATAAATTTCATTTTTCTAATGACTCCAATGCCACCATAATTATCAATTCATGCTTAGGTTTTATTTTCTTCGATGTGAATTGATAACCATGGAACATTTAAAAAAACCTAAATAAAATATTTTGTTTTGTGAACCCTATAATTTAGTTTAAAAGATAAAATTGGGTAACCATTTTATGGGTGTCGTAGGGTGTTAATACCTTCCCTACACACAACTGACTCCCGAACTTAAATCTCATGAATTTTTGTAGATCATTTTTTTTCTCTTTGGGTGACCAATTATACCTTAATATGGTTGGTGGCGACTCCAAAATTATTTATTTATTAAAATTAAATAAACGAGAAGGTCGGCTGCTCCGCGTCGCGATCACGTTGCGACAAAGTGTATACGATTTTAAGTCATTGAAATTTCATGGAGATCAAAATCGAAATTGGTATACAAAGAACTTGAAATTTCTGATAAACTTAAACAAAAATATTTAGCCAATATCATAAAACAAAAATAACTCAATATTTAGCCAATATTTGTTTAAGTTTTATTATATTTTCTTCTTGGAATGTTTGGATTGTCTCATAATTTGTTTATGTAAGATGAAGTAAGATGTTGATCATATAAATTTTTTTTTCATATTTATCTTATTTCGTAGATTATTTTCTCTAAGATGTAGTTTTTCCTTTTTTGGTGCTATGCCAAATATATATGAGGATATTTTCAATAGCTTCACTATTGAAAATATTCATTTTCACTAATGAAGCTTTTTGTAACGCCCCTGGCCCAAGATTTGGAAACATCATCCTTACATGTCTTAATGGCTTATTAGAGTGCAAGTTATCCCCACAAACCAACACGAACCCTTTTAGCATGCTTTGTCCTCAGTCATATGCATCCTAGTAGTATTTTCAGGAAGTCATCCAATATAGAATTGCTCCAAGCTAAGCACGCTTAACTTTGAAGTTCCTATGATCAAGCAACCGAAAAGAAAGGTGCACCTTGTTGGTATAGGTATTGACTTTAAATTCTTTAAGTCTTTCTTAACATTACTTTCATGTCCTCAGGATCCCTCTCATTCAGATGTGATACCGATTCATTCGTGTCTTCCTCCTAAACTCGGATGTTACATCCTACCAGGTTCCGCTTGGTTCGTCTCCAAACCACATCTTACTGGAAGAGGTTCTGCTCTAATACCATCTGTAACGTCCTAGGCCTAGGATTTGGACCAAGATTTGGAATTTGGATCTTCGATATTTTCCTGCATTCCCTGCAACCTGGCAGCATCACCCTTACTATTTTTAAAGGCTTATTGGAGTAAAAGTTCTCCCAATAAGATGTGATTCAGGGACGAACCAAGCGGAAGCTGGTGGACATGTAACGACCGAGATTAGGAGGGAGACATGAATGAACCAGTATCACATCTGAATGAGAGGGATCCTAAGGACATGAAAGTAATGTTAAAAAAGACTTAAAAGAATTAAAAGTGAATACCTATACCAACAAGGTGCACCTTCCTTTTCGATGGCTCGATCATAGGAACTTCAAGTTAATCCTGTTTAGCTTGGAGCAATTTTATGTTGAGTGACCTCCTGGAAATATGCCTAGGATGCATGTGACTGAGGACAAAGCATGCTAAAATGACTCATGTTGATTTGTGGGGAGAACTTTCACTCTAATACACCTTTAAGACAAGTAAAAATGATGTCGCTAGGTCATAGAGGATGCAAGAAATGTCGATGATCCAAATTCTAAATCCTAGTCTGAATCCTGGGTCTGAGGCGTTACAAATGATATCAGAGCTTTGATAAACTAACTTCGACAGCGTGTTTGTTTGGAGACGAGAGTTCTCTTTGAATGTGATGACAATTCTTATGCATTGTTGTTACAAAGTCTATATCAAATTCCAAAGGGGTAGCATAAGGTGATTTCATTCGAGAAGGATTTTTTCAATCTTAGGGGATAGTAAGGTATTGTGAGACCCATACGTAAATTAGGAAGACTAAAATTTGAAAAATGTTGAAGAAGGCGTTTTGAAAGGAAAGAGTTGTGATAAGAAGTTGGTGTTTTGAGTTAAGTTCGCGATAAGATTTTAGATGTTTAAGTATTGTTAGGCATTTGAAGTTCTTTGCAAGATGGAGTTAGGCGAGGAAGATGTCTAATCTTGATTTGAAAGGGGTTTACGTGTAAGGTTAAGAGCTTATAAGTATGTTTAAGATACACATGAAACTTATACGTATATCACTAAGAGTAGGAGCCGCCGAATAATTCAGAATTTAAGGAAGACTAATATGATTTGGAGTTAGTAAAAATAGAGAAAAGACTCAGATGAAGAGGGAATTCTAAAAGTCCAGCTAAATGTTAAGTTGCTATTGAAGGACTACGCAAGAAGAAGAAGTGCAGAAGCAAATGAAGTTTAAGTCAATTAAGTTTTAGTGAGTGATTTTCTTCTTAAAGAGTTTTTTTTATCTTAAAAAGGTTTCTTTTAAGCTTTTGCTGATTTGAAATGATGTTTCATATATGAATATTTTAAAGAGATTTCAAAATGAAAAGATTATGTTGTTAATAAAGTATGTGTTATGTGTAGCAAATGAATGTGAAACTAGGTTCAAACCATTAGTCTTCATCATATCATTGATCTAACTGTTATGTTCAAATAAGGTTAAAGGCAGCCATGTAGAAAAGGACTGCATGATGAAATGAAGTCGACCAATGCATAAAAGGCGTGTATTGTATTAGGCAGCCTGAGATTACAAGAATTGAATCAGGATATTTTCAAATGTTGTTGATGTAAATAAAATCATAGTAGTCTAATTGTGTGTTCTCGCACTTTGCCTTGTTTTCGTGCAAGGTACGATATTTCACCTATTGATTATCGCGTCGATGGATCAAAATGCCAAGTAGTCAAACCGCCAAGAACCAAATCTCTTAGATATCTCGCCTGGTCAAATCCCAAGTCATATCCATGGCCTATGTAGTAAGGAGGATTAGAAAGCAAGGTCTCATCAATGTACAAAATCAAGACATCCTTTCCATCACCAACCAATTTCACAGTCTTGGCAAAAACCTCTGCCTCATTAGAAGCAATTTCAAGTTCAAGTTGATAAGCTCGACTTGTTACATACTATTTCACATATTCAGAATAATTTTTCGAGATCCTTTTCCACGGACTCAAACTATTAGCCTCTACATTGAACCTCCAACTATCACATCTTAATTTGATTTCTCCATCCAGTTCCTCCACTTGATTCAAAACACTCTCAGAAAAACTTAAGAATAAGTGGTCTCGGAAGGAGATGAGAATCGAGATATTTAAAAGGAAAAGCTACAGAAATTAAGCAAGAGAAAGATAACGATTATAGAAACCCCATGTTTAGAAGAAACAGAGACCAATCAAATCGACCAATGAATAAAAGGCGTGTATTGTGTTAGACGGCCTCAGAGCAACAAGGATTAAATCAGGATATTCTCAGATGTTTTTGATCAAAATGAAATCATAGTGGACTAAACTTGTGTTATTGCACTTCACCTTGTGTTTCCTGCAAGGTGCGATATTTTGACTACTGATTATTTCTCTGATGGAGCAAAATGCAAAGTAGTCAAACCACCAAGAACCAAATCGCTTACTCAAATAGCAAGTCATAACCATGCTCTACGTAGTAAGGAAGATTCGAAACAAGGTTACATCAATGTCAAAAATCCAGACGTCCTTTCCATCACCAACCAATTTCAAAGTCTTGGCAAAAACCTTGACCCGTTACATAATGTTTCACATATTCAAAACAATTTTCTTAGATAATTTTCCACAGATTCAAATTATTAGCCTCTACATTGAACCTCTAACTATCACACCTCAATTTGGTTTCTCCATTCAGTTCCTCCACCTAGATTACAACACCCTCAAGAAACTCAAGAATAAGTGGTCTCGGAAGGAGATAACAATCGAAAGCTTCAAGAGGAAAAGCTACAAAAATTAAGCAAGAGAGAGAGAGAGAACGAGCATCGAAACCCCATGTTTAGGAGAACAGACGCCAAACAAATCAACCAATGCATAAAAGGTATGTATTGTGTTAGGCGACCTCAGAGCAGCGAGGATAGAATAACAATATTCTCAGATGTTGCTGATGAAAATAAACTCATAATAGACTAAATGTGTGTTGTTGCAATTCACCTTATGTTTCGTACAAGGTACGTTATGTCGCCTAGTGATTATCTAGCTGATGGACCAAAATCCCAAGTAGTTAAACTGCAAATAACCAAATCGTCTAGATATCTCGCCTAGTCAAATCACAGGCCATGATCATGGTTTGGGTAGCAAGGAAGATTGGAAAGCAAAGTCTCATCAATGTCAAACATCCAGATGTCCTTTCCATCACCAAACTATTTAACAGTCTTGGAAAAAACCTCATCCTCATTAGCAGCGATTTCAAGTTCAAGTTGATAAGGTTGCCCGTTACATACAGTTTCACATATTCAGAGAAATTTTTTGAGATCCTTTTCCAAGAATTCAAACTATTAGTCATGGCAAAAACTTCTGTCTCATATTAAGCCATTTCAAATTCAAGTTGATATGGTCGCCCGTTACATACTGTTTCACATATTTAGAACAATTTTCCTAGATCCCTTTCCACGAATTCAAACTATTAGTTTTGACAAAAACTTATGCCTCATTAGAAGCCATTTCAAGTTCAAGGTTATAACGTCGCCCGTTACATACTGTTTCACATATTCACAACAAATTTTCGAGATCCCTTTTCCCATATTCAAACTGTTACTCTTGGCAAAAACTTCTACCTCATTAGAAGCCATTTCAAGTTCAAGGTTCTAAGGTTGCCCGTTACATACTGTTTCACATATTCAGAACAATTTTCTGAAATCCCTTTCCACAGATTCAAACTATTAGTCTTGGCAAAAAGTTATGCCTCATTAGAACCAATTTCAAGTTCAAGGTTATAAGGTCCTCGTTACATACTGTTTCACATATTCATAACAATTTTCATAGATCCCTTTCCACAGTTTCAAACTATTAGTCTTGACAAAAACTTATGCCTCATTAGAAGCCATTTCAAGTTCAAGGTTATAAGGTCCTCGTTACATAATGTTTCACATATTCAGAACAATTTTTCGAGATCCCATTCCACAGAGTAAAACTATTAGTCTTGGCAAAAACTTCTACCTCATTAGAATCCATTTGAAGTTCAAGGTTATAATGTCGCCCGTTACATACTGTTTCACATATTCAGAACAGTTTTCTGAGATCCCTTTCCACGGATGCAAACTATTAGTCTTGGCACAAACTTTTTGCGCATTAGAAGCCATTTCAAGTTTAAATTGATAAGCTCGACCCGTTACATACTGTTTCACATATTAAGAAAAAATTTTCGAGATCCTTTTCAACGGATTCAAACTATTAGTCTTGGCAAAAACTTCTGCCTCATTAAAAGCCATTTCAAGTTCAAGGTTATAAGGTCCCCTGTTACATACTGTTTTACATATTCAGAATAATTTCTCAAGATCCCTTTCCACAGATTAAAACTATTAGTCTTGGCAGAAACTTCTACCTCATTAGAAGCCATTTCAAGTTCAAGGTTATAAGGTCGCCCGTTACATACTGTTTCACATATTCAGAACAATTTTCCGAGATCCCTTTCCATGGATTCAAACTATTAGTCTTGGCAAAAACTTCTGCTTCATTAGAAGCCATTTCAAGTTCAAGTTTATAAAGTCTCCCATTACATACTGTTTCACATATTCAGAATAATTTTTCGAGATCCTTTTCCACAGATTCAAACTATTAGTCTGGGCAAAAACTTCTGTCTCATTAGAAATCATTTCAAGTTTAAGTTGATAAGCTCGACCCGTTACATACTGTTTCACATATTCATAACAATTTCTAAGATCCTTTTCCATGAATTCAAATTATTAGCCTCTATATTGAACCTCTAACTATCACACCTCAATTTGATCTCTCCATCCAATTCCTCCACCCGATTCACAACACCCGAAGGAAACTCAAGAACAAGTGCTCTCAGAAGAAGATGAGAATCGAAAACTTTAAACAGAAAAGCTACAAAAATTAAGCAAGAGAGAGAGCGAACGATCGTAGAAACCCCATGTTTAGAAAAAAAGAGGTAAATCGTATTGACCAATGCATAAAAGGCGTGTATTGTGTTAGCGGCCTGAGAACAAGAAGGATAGAATAAGGATATTCTCATATGTTCTTGATGAAAATGAAATCATAGTAGACTAAACGTGTGTTGTTACAGTTCACCTTGTGTTTCGTGCAAGGTAAGATATTTCGCCTACTGATTATCTCGCCCATAAAGAAAAATGTCAAGTAGTCAAACTACAAAGAATCAGATTGCCTAGATATCTGGCCTAGTGAAATCGCAAGCCACAACAATGGTCTGGGTAGCGAGGAAGATTGCAAAGCAAGGTCTCATCAATGTCAAAAATCCAGATGTCCTTTCCATCACCGACCAATTTCTCAGTCTTAGCAAAAACCTCTGCTTCATTAGAAGCAATTTCAAGTTCAAGTTGATAAGGTCAACCCGTTACATACCGATTCACATATTCAGAACAATTTTCCTAGAACGTTTTCCACGGATTAAAACTATTATCATCTACATTGAATCTCCAACTATCACACCTCAATACGATTTCTTCATCCAATTCCACCACCTGATTCACAACGCCCTCACGAAACACAACAAAAAGTGGTCTCGAAAAGAGATAACAATCGAAAGCTTCAAGAGGAAAAGCTACAAAAATTAAGCAAAAGAGAGAGAAGGATCGTAGAAACTTCATGTTTAGGAGAACAGAGGCCAATCGAATCGACCAATGCATAAAAGGCGTGTATTGTGTTAGGTGGCCTGAGTGCAACAAGGATTGAATCACGATATTCTCAAATGTTCTTGATGAAAATGAAATCATAGTCAAATAAACTTGTGTTGTTGCAGTTCACCTTGTGTTTCGTGCAAGGTACGATATGTCGCCTACTGATTGTCTAGCTGATGGAGCAAAATGCCAAGTCGTTAAACTACAAATAACCAAATCGTCTAGATATCTCGTCTGGTCAAATCGCAAGCCATGAGCATGGTCTGGGTAGAAAATAAGATAAGAAAACAAGGTCTCATCAATGTCAAATATCCTCCTTTCTACCACCAACCAATTTCACAATCTTGGCAAAAACCTCATCCTCATTAGCAACGATTTCAAGTTCAAGTTGATGATGTCGCCCTACTGTTTCACATATTCAAAATAATTTTTCGAGATTCTTTACCACGAATTCAAACTATTAATCTTTTCAAAAGCTTCTGCCTCATTAGAAGCCATTTCAAGTTCAAGTTAATATGGTCGCCCGTTACATACTGTTTCACATATTCAAAAAAGTTTTCTTAGATCCCTTTCAATAGATTCAAACTATTAGTCTTGGCAAAAACTCCTGCCTCATTAGAAGCCATTTCAAGTTCAAGGATATAAGGTCGTCCGTTACATACTGTTTCACATATTCAGAACAATTTTCCGAGATCCATTTCCACAAATTCAAACTATTAGTATTGGCAAAAACTTCTTCATCACAAGAAGCCATTTCAAGTTCAAGTTGATAAGGTCGCTCGTTACATACTGTTTCACATATTCAAAACAATTTTTTGAGATTTCTTTCCACAGATTCAAATTATTAGTATTGTCAAAAACTTCTTCCTCATAAGAAGCCATTTCAAGTTCAAGTTGATAAGGTTATTGTTTCACATATTCAGAAAAAAAAATTTAGATCCCTTTCCACAGATTCAAACTATTAGTCTTGGCAAAAACTTCTCCCTCATTAGAAGCCATTTCAAGTTCAAGGTTATAAGGTCCCCTGTTACATACTGTTTTACATATTCAGAACAATTTCTCGAGATCCCTTTCCACAGATTAAAACTATTAGTCTTGACAGAAACTTTTTGCGCATTAGAAGCCATTTCAAGTTTAAGTTGATAAGCTCGACCCGTTACATACTGTTTCACATATTAAGAAAATTTTTTGGAGATCCCTTTCCACAGATTCAAACTATTAGTCTTGGCAAAAACTTCTTCCTCATAAGAAACCATTTCAAGTTCAAGTTGATAAGGTCGCCCGTTATATACTGTTTCACATATTCAGAACAAATTTCTGAGATCCCTTTCCACAGATTCAAACTATTAGTCTTGGCAAAAACTTCTGCCTCATTAGAAGCCATTTCAAGTTCAAGGTTATAAGGTCGACAGTTACATACTATTTCACATATCCAGAATAATTTTCCGACATCCCTTTCCATAGATTCAAACTATTGACAGAAATTCCTACCTCATTAGAAGCCATTTCAAGTTCAAGCTTATAAGGTCGCCCATTACATACTGTTTCACATATTCAGAACAATTTTCTGAGATCCTTTTCCTCAGATTCAAACTATTAGTATTGGCAAAAACTTCTTCATCACAAGAAGCTATTTCAAGTTTAAGTTGATAAGGTCGCCCGTTACATACTGTTTCACATATTCAAAACAATTTTCTGAGATTTCTTTCCACATATTCAAACTATTAGTACGAGCAAAAACTTCTTCCGCATAAGAAGCCATTTCAAGTTCAAGTTGATAAGGTCGCCCGTTACATACTGTTTCACATATTCAAAAAAAAATTCTGAGATCCCTTTCCACAGAATCAAACTATTAATCTTGGCAAAAACTTCTGCCTCATTAGAAGCCATTTCAAGTTCAAGGTTATAAGATTGTCCGTTACATACTGTTTCACATATTCAGAATAATTTTTCGACATCCCTCTCCACGGATTCAAACTATTAGTCTTGGCAAAAACTTCTCCCTCATTAGAAGCCATTTCAAGTTCAAGCATATAAGGTCACCCGTTACATACTGTTTCACATATTCAGAATAATTTTTCGAGATCCCTTTCCAAAGATTCAAATTATTATTCTTGGAAAAAATTTCTGCCTCATTAGAAGCCATTTCAAGTTCAAGTTGATAAGGTCGCCCGTTACATACTGTTTGACATATTCAGAACAATTTTTCGAGATCCTTTTCCATAGATTCAAACTATTATTCTTGGCAAAAACTTCTGCCTCATTTGAAGCCATTTCAAGTTCAAGTTGATAAGTTCGCCCGTTACATACTGTTTCACATATCCAGAAAAAATTTTCGAGATCCCTTTCCACGAATTCAAACTATTAGTCTTGGCAAAAACTTATGCCCCATGAGAAGCCATTTTAAGTTCAAGGTTATAAGGTCCCCCGTTACATACTGTTTCACATATTCATAATAATTTTCTGAGATTCCTTTCCACATATTCAAACTATTAGTCTTGGCAAATACTTCTACCTCATTAGAAGCCATTTCAAGTTCAAGGTTATAAGGTCGCCCGTTACATACTTTTCACATATTCAGAACAATTTTCCGAGATCCGTTTCCACTAATTCAAACTATTACTCTTGGCAAAAATTTCTACCTCATTTCAAGTCATTTGAAGTTCAAGGTTATAAGGTCGCCCGTTACATATTTTTCACATATTCAGAACAATATTTCGAGTTCCATTTGCACATATTCAAACTATTAGTATTTGCAAAAACTTCTTCATCACAAGAAGCCATTTCAAGTTCAAGTTGATAAGGTCGTCCGTTACATACTGTTTCACAAATTCAAAACAATTTTCTGAGATTTCTTTCCACGGATTTAAACTATTAGTATTAGCAAAAACTTCTTCCTCATAAGAAGCCATTCAAGTTCAAGTTGATTAAGTCGCGCGTTACATACTTTTTCACATATTCAGAACAAATTTTTGAGATCCATTTCCACAGATTCAAACTATTAGTCTTGGCAAAAACTTCTGCCTCATTAGAAGCCATTTAAAGTTCAAGGTTACAAGGTCACCTGTTACATACTGTTTCCATATTCAGAACAATTTTCGGACATCCCTTTCCACGGATTCAAACTATTAGTCTTGGAAAAAACTTCTCCCTCATTAGAAGCCATTTCAAATTCAAGCTTATAAGGTCGCACGTTACATACTGTTTCACATATTCAGAACAATTTTTCGAGATCCCTTTCCAAAGATTCAACTTATTAGTCTTGGCAAAAACTTCTGCCTCATTAGAAGCCATTTCAAGTTCAAGTTGATAAGGTCGCCCGTTACATACTTTTTGACATATTCAGAACAATTTTTCGTGATCCTTTTCTACAGATTCAAACTATTATTCTTGGCAAAAACTTAGGCTTCATTAGAAGCCATTTCAAGTTCAAGTTGATAAGGTCCCCCGTTACATACTGTTTGACATATTCAGAACAATTTTTTGAGATCCCTTTTCACGAATTCAAACTATTAGTCTTGGCAAAAACTTTTGCCCCATTAGAAGCCATTTTAAGTTCAAGGTTTTAAGGTCCCCCGTTACATACTGTTTAACATATTCAGAATAATTTTCTGAGATTTCTTTCCACATATTCAAACTATTACTCTTGGCAAATACTTCTACCTCATTAGAAGCCATTTCAAGTTCAAGGTTATAAGGTCGCCCGTTACATACTGTTTCACATATTCAGAACAATTTTTCGAGATCCCTTTCCACAGATTCAAACTATTACATTTGGCAAAAACTTCTACCTCATTTGAAGCCATTTCAAGTTCAAGGTTATAAGGTCGCCCGTTACATACTGTTTCACATATTTAGAACAATTTTCTGAGATCCTTTTCCACGGATTCTTGCTATTTGACTTGGTAAAATCTTCTGCCTCATTACAAACTATTTCATGTTCAAATTGATAAGGTCAACTGTTACATATTGTTTCACATATTCAGAACAATTATTCGAGATCCCTTTCCACTGATTCAAACTATTAGTCTTGGAAAAAACTTATACCTCATTAGAAGCCATTTCAAGTTCAAGGTTATAAGGTCCCCCGTTACATACTGTTTCACATATTCAGAACAATTTCTCGAGATCCCTTTCCACAGATTCAAACTATTACTCTTGGCAGAAACTTCTACCTCATTAGAAGCCATTTCAAGTTCAAGGTTATTAGGTCTCTCATTACATACAGTTTCACATATTCAGAAAAATTTCCCTAGATCCTTTTCCACGAATTCAAACTATTACTCTTCGCAAAAACTTCTGCCTCATTAGAAGCCATTTCACGTTCAAGTTTATAAGGTCGCCCGTTACATACTGTTTCATATATTCAGAACAATTTTCTGAGATCCTTTTCCACGGATTCAAACTATTAATCTTGGCAAAAACTTCTACCTTATTTTAGAAGCTATTTCATGTTCATGTTGATAAGGTCGCCCTTTACATACTTTTCACATATTAAGAACAATTTTCCGAGATCCCTTTCCACGGATACAAAAAATTAGTCTTGAAAAAAACATATGCCTCATTAGAAACCATTTCAAGTTCGACATTATAAGGTCTCTCGTTACATATTGTTTCACATATTCAAAACAATTTTTCGAGATCCCTTTCAACGAATTCAAGCTATTAGTCTTGGCAAAAACTTTTACCTCATTAGAAGCCATTTCAACTTCAAGTTTATAAGGTCGCACGTTACATACTGTTTCACATATTAAGAACAATTTTTCGAGATCCCTTCCCACAGATTCAAACTATTAGTCTTGGCAAAAACTTCTGCCTTATTACAAGCCATTTCAAGTTTAAGGTTATAAGGTCCGCGTTACATACTGTTTCACATATTCAGAACAATTTTTCGAGATCTCTTTCCACAGATTCAAACTATTAGTCTTGGCAAAAACTTATGTCCCATTAGAAGCCATTCAAGTTCAAGGTGATAAGGTTGCCCGTTACATACTGTTTCACATATTCAGAACAATTTTTCGAGATCCCATTCTACGGAGTAAAACTATTAGTCTTGGCAAAAACTTCGGCCTCATTAGAAGCCATTTCAAGTTCAAGGTTATAAGGTCGCCCGTTACACACTATTTCACATATTCGAAACAATTTTTCGAGATCCCTTTCCACAGATTCTAACTATTAGTCTTGGCAAAAACTTCTGCCTCATTAAAAGCCATTTCAAGTTCAAGTTGATAAGGTCGCCCGTGACATACTGTTTCACATATTCAGAAAAATTTTCCGAGATCCTTTTTCACGGATTCAAACTATTAGTCTTGGCAAAAACTTATGCCTCATTAGAAGCCATTTTAAGTTCAAGTTTATAAGGTCCCCCATTACATATTGTTTCACATATTCAGAACAATTTTCCGAGATCCCTTTCCACATATTCAAACTATTAGTCTTGGCAAATACTTCTACCTCATTAGAAGCCATTTCAAGTTCAAGGTAATAAGGTCGCCCGTTATATACTGTTTCACATATTCAGAACAATTTTCTGAGATCCGTTTCCACGGATTCAAACTATTAGTCTTGGCAAAAACTCTGCCTCATTAGAAACTATTTCAAGTTTAAGTCGATAAGCTCGACTCGTTACATACTGTTTCACATATTCATAATAATTTCCAATATCCTTTTCCACGAATTCAAATTATTAGCCTCTATATTGAACCTCTAACTATCACACCTCAATTTGATCTCTCCATCCAATTCCTCCACCTTATTCACAACACTCGAAGGAAACTCAAGAACAAGTGCTCTCAGAAGAAGATGAGAATCGAAAACTTTAAAAAGAAAAGCTACAAAAATTAAGCAAGAGAGAGAGAGAACGATCGTAGAAACCCCATGTTTAGAAAAAAAAGAGGTAAATCGTATTGACCAATGCATAAAAGGCATGTATTGTGTTAGGCGGCCTGAGAACAAGAAGGATAGAATAAGGATATTCTCATATGTTCTTGATGAAAATGAAATCATAGTAGACTAAA
>JBBPDI010000023.1:10371696-10396576 GCA_037974545.1 Cucumis variabilis
ATCGCCCAACCTCTACGACCCTTCTTTCTCGCCAACCTTAAACACTCAAAACACCTTTCTAACCTTCAAAACTATTTCGCCAAGCCAACCAAAACCCCTAAAGTACTATTATTTGAAACTTGACCAAAAATTTTCCTTTTTTCAAACCTCTTAAACTCTTTGGAAAACCTACACTACCTAAACTTCGGGTCCTACAGTCAAATTTACAATATGCAAAAAAGAGGTATTATGAGCTATTTTTTTCTAAATTTTTTTATCATCTAATGCAATTTTTCCTAAATTTATTGTGTTTTAGCTTTCGAGTTAGGATTTTGTCTAGTCTTATCCTCTATTTCCAACATTATGATTTTCAAGAATTTCAAATCGGGATTTAGAGGCAGTTTGGGGGAAGGGTTGGATTATGGAGAGTTAGTGTTATGATAAAATTAGTGTTATGATAGTAGGGTTATCTATATATTGTTATGATAAGATGTGTTTGGGGGGAATGGCTATGTAGGTATTGTTATGATAATGTGTTTAGAGGAAGGATTGTAGTGTTATGATTTTTTTTTTTTTAGATTCATATTCAAATCCAATACAAAAATTTCGTATATTTAATTTACCAAATCGTTTTAGATTTCGTAAAACAATTTACCTTAATTTATTTAACTATCACGTTCATTTTCAACATTTTTTAAGTATACGTTACGTTTCAATGAATTGATTTTTATGAATGTGACACGCAACCTGTAAACATGTAAATAAATGCAAATAACAATTGGAAATACAAAGTACAAGAAACAGAAAATAGCAATCAAGGCTTTTACCAACTCTAGTTTTGTTTTCTAGTGGAAAATTACAATGAATCTAGTTTTAGGTTTCTCTTTCGTTTATTTTAGCATATTTTTAAAGTATTAATTTTAATGTTTATTCTTTTTAACATTGGTTTATATATACTTTCAAAATATTTATTTTAGTCATTATGGAATAATTATTAAATAAAAAATTTATGAACCTACCATCTCTATAACAAAAGATTTGTTATGTTAATTTAACCAAGCTTAATTTAATAACCAAAATAACATTATGAAAGAGGAAAAATATAGACAAACCACCTCTATATAATAGATTTGTTAAAATTACAGCCCCCACTAATTTTTAATTTAATCAAATAGTTCTTATAGTTTGCTAATTGTTGTAATCAATTTATGATAGTTTGTTCAAATTTTACCAATTTTTCTATTGAATTGACATTCCTTAGATATTTAAGCTAATTAAGAAAATACAATGAGATTGAGATTGATATCAAAATTTTAATTTCACAAATATATTGATATGAATTCTAACATAGAGTTGATTGAAGGTTATTAAATTAAAATTTTAATTATATAATCACAATAAATTACCTAATTCAAGAGTCAAGGAAGAAATGAAAATTTTAATAATGTAATTGTACCAAATCCATAACTTAAAAACAAGTTGTGTTTTTAAAATGAAAAGATTAAAATTAACAAAACTCGTAATAATAGAAATTATAAATGAGCAAAAAATGAATTAAGTAGTATTTAAACTTAAATTTATTTGAAAGATCACTGACGATGGGAATGACCAAAAGATCTTAATACGAAAAAAAAAACCTTATGAAAAACACATCGTCGGATAAAGAAGAGGAAGAAGAAGGGTATGTTAGTAATTTTAAAAAATTGGAATTAGGGGAGGTTGCCACGATGGATTGAGAAAAAGTTAAGGAAGGGTTGAGGGGGAATGTTAGGGGGGTAAAACTAGGGTTATGATAACCCTTACCTCGAACGTGGGTTGGGTTACATAACTCAACCCTCCATAACCCCAACAACCCTTCCCAAAACAGCCTCTTAGGGTTTAGTTATTCGTTTTGATTTTTATTTAACAAATCCACATTTAAAATTTATATTTGCAATTTTTAGAAAAATGAGTTTAGAGTAATATATGCATTTGATATAAGAATAACCACATATTGGTATAATAAATACTATTTAAAAGTCTTCAGTTAGCTATAAGAAACACTATTTCAAAATCTCTCATTTATTCTAGTATTTATGTACTACTCGATAGAGTGAGAGTTACTTGTTTTTCAAATAGGAAAATTAGAAGGGTAGTTTAAACCTTGTATTCATATTTCTCTATGAATACAACATTTCTCTCCTCATTTGAGAGAGTAATCATTTTGGTAAAATGTTTGACTTTTGGTTTACACCAATTTACTATTTTACGTTCATCTTTTGTTTTTTTATTTTTTGTTATAGTGTTTACTATTTTCTTTTCAAACAAAATAGTTCACAACTCAAATACATACTATTATAATCCAAACTAAAATAATCTGTAAGGTCCTAATCACATTCTGTCTTACACGATAAGATTTCATGCGGCAATAATGTCTTATGCGATAAGGCCATCACACGAAAAAGGTTGGTGGTTCAAGAGATTTCATGGTAAATTGCGTCTTACATTTTAAGTTATGTGATGAGAAGGCTATACAATGAACTTCCATACGATTTGAGCTTCCTTCATCCGAAAGTAGTGATGTCATCCTCGTGTAAGAAGGTTGGTGATTGATTTGACTTTTCCGTCCAATCCAAATTCAGAATAAGAAAATGGCAATGACATGTAGCATTCTAATATTGGCTGATTCTCATCGTCAGGCAGAAGTAATCATTTTTGCATGGAAAGTGTAACCAGAGAGACTTATAAATAGATAAATTCTGACCGTTTTGAAATTACATGCTTTTATCTTGTGTTCACTTAAGAAAGAATTGAGATACTCTCAAGATTTCTAGAGATTCATCGCAAGCTTGAATCCGACAAGAAATTGTAAGGAAGTTCTCCATTAAAGAGCTAGGCAAAGAAGTTAGCTAATTATGAATGGTTCTTCCTAAAAATGTTTTCAGAAATAAAATTATTTCTAATATGTTTAAATCCTTGAATGTATTTCTATAGAAACTCTGAGTTAAATGATTTTTCTTATGCCTTCTCATTTCTTAAAATACATGTGATAAATGAATGGGGTTTAATATGAATTGAAATGATGACATGAGATGATCTTGTGTGCCCTATGCAATGAGATTCCTCACACTTTTTGTGTGTTATAGTGTGGGATGTCTTATCCTTGGCTGTGTGATCTTATATAAGATGCTCTATTCTTGTTGTGTGATTTAGAATAAAATGCCTCATACTTGTTGTGTCACGATCTTTGATAACGTGTAGAAATACACGTTATTACAACCTCTTTTATTAAAATAATGAGGCTAAAATTAGAAAGAAGTATATCAAAATGTGTAGTTTGTATTAAAATTGCATAAATACTTGGAAATATACTTTACATAAATGTCCATGCCTGCTTTTACCCCGTTTTTAGTGTCTCAACTCAAAATTAAAAAGAAGAAAGAAACTAGTGAATCGTAGAAGAACTCGTACAAGCATTACGCAATCGGAACCCCATCTAGTGAGTACAATTTCTCGACGAGGAACCATGTCATCACGCGAGGAAGGTTCACTAGAAGACAAGAATGGTAGTTGGAGATGATGTGACTCATCACTGACAACTTTTGGCGGACGATGCTGACATGCTCATAGGAATAGAAAATTTTCACTAAAAGTGTCTATAAAAGAACTCCTTCTTCACCAAGGAAAGCATGCTTGAATAAGCCAAACAAAATGGATATTTCTGGTGCCTGAATGGGCCAAAGCCGAGGTAGAGACGGAAAGGAATAATCTTTCCACCGTTTGTAAAGAGTAGTTTTTTTCTTCTTCTCCGATCATACTGTAAGTGAGAGCTTAGAGTCTAAATGGTGAAGGTTCCATTTCCCATTCCCTCTAACTTGTATTCTTTTTCCATTCTTCTGTCTTTCATTTTTGTATTCTTTGTGTAATATTTATACTGTTCATATTATATAATGGCCGAATGCCTATATTCTTTATATATATTACATGTTTATACCTTTTCAATTCATCATATCTCTACTTTCCATCAGTAAATGTGTTATTGATAGTTTAGGTCGGTGATGAAGTTTTGATAAGAAGTTTTGCTTATCAGTCTTATCACGTTAGTTGAGTTATTCTCATCGTTGGCCAGCATAAATCGTCAACTACCCGAGAGGGTAAGTAGCAAGGACATGGCTAACACATGCAACTTTCTCTTTCTTTGCGAGAACTTCCATCACTTGTATTCCAAAAGGTGAAAAGTGTGGGCACTAGGCACTGAAAGGTTGTTGCCCTTAATCGTAAAGTTCTATACTCCTCATAAGTGAACTCTTCTAGATATATTTGGCCTAATCACACTTAGTCATATGGATCCCGAAAGGTGACCATATGTAGCATTTAATGACTTTGAGGAGCACGCCTTAATCATAAGATGGTTGAGTAAGCTATATTGCATCAAGGTTATTGCATTATCTAACATCGACGCAAGAAACGTTGCGTTAGCAAACAAGAACTTCCTCGACGTATAAGATATAGACATCAGGGAACATATAAAAATTAATTTAATATGTGCACTTTCCCTGACGTGTGGCAGAGGAATGTTGGAGAAAGTGGAAAATAGTCGTTACGATTTTCACTTTTCCTGACGTGTGTTAGAGAACGTTGAGGAAAGGTTAAATAATAGTTAAACATTTAACCTTTCCCCGACGTCCCTTTGCCATACGTGCAGAAAAAGTGGAAATAGTCATTAAATGTTTAATTATTATTTAACCTTTTCTCAACGTCTCTCTACCACATGTCTAGGAAAGGTGACTATTGAAGTGACAAAGGTCACCTTTCCTCGACGTATGACAGAGAGACGTTGGGGAAAGGTTAAATATTTATTTGAAAACATGGCCTTTTTCCGACGTGAGTACGTAAATATGTTGAGGAAAGTTCACACTATTTCTTCTCCTTCAACATAAAACAGAATGAAAAACGAAATATAAAAGAAAATCGATTGAGAGAGAGGGAGAGGATGAGAGTGTTGTCGTTGTCATCGTTGCCGTCATCGGGAGTGTTGTTGTCCGTCTTTGCCGCCGCCAAAGTTGTTTTTTTTTTTGAGAAATTAGAAAATTACATTTGATATAGATTTGTTATTTTGTATTAAATTTTGTTAAATTTGAATGTATATAAATTTGTATGATATAATGTATGTATATGTATATTTTAAGTAATATGAGAAATGTATGTATATGTATGTATATTTGGAATTTAGAAATTACTTTCATAATTAAAAATGTGTGTATGTATGTATGCATACATGCATGTATGTATGTATATTTTTTTTATTGTAATTAGAAAAATATATAAATTTACATAAAATGTATGAATTTAGGAAAATGTATGTATGTATATTTGTTTATTGAATTTAGAAAAATATGTATGGATTCGAACCTTGAATATGATAAGCAATGTATATGATATAAATATGTAACAATTTCATATTTGAATTTTAGAGTTCAATAAATGTATATGATACAATATTCAGTATTTAGAATTTAGATTAAATTTGCATTGGTTATATTGAATTATGGTTTAGGGTTTATTGAATTTGAGATTGGGGGGTGTTTATCGAATTCAATATTGAATTATGAATTTCACCTTCAAATTGCAATTGAATGTTTGAAAATGTTAAATAGCCTAACTAAAAAGATTGACATATTTAGGAGAGGTCTACATACACCATTGAAGTGATCAGGGTGTTTAAAATAATGTTACACTACAAGAATTCAAACTTATCGCGACACCAGAAACGACGTCGCTCAAAGCAACGTTGGTGTTAAGTAGCTTTTGCCGACGTCAGACCAAATACGTCGCAGTAAGAACCTTTCCCCAACGTCTAGGATCACAACATTGCAGAAAGTTTACTAATTAATTTGTTAATTTACATTTTCGTGATGTACTTCTTGAACACGTCACGAAAAGTCGAAACATTTCATTTTGTTCTAGACTTTTTGCGACGTCCATCTCCAATACGTTGCGAAAAGCTGAATATTTAATTTATTTTTCGACTTTCTCTGACGTGTCATCAAGAGACATCGCGAAAAGTCCAAATATCAATTCAAATGATAAACTTTTCGCGACACACGTCTGACGCTCGAAAAGGTGAATATTTAATTTTTTTTGGACTTTTTACGATGTGTTTCAGATACGTGTCACGAAAAGCCTAACTATTAAATTCAAATGATAACTTTCTGCAACGTAGATGTCCTCAAACGTCACAAAAAGTCTCGAACAGAACAAAACGTTTTGACTTTCCCCGACGTCAAGGCATGACACGTCGCGGAAAGTGGAAACTAATAAATTTAACATTCACTTTCGGCGACATCAACGGTTCGCACATCATAGAAAGTTGAATAACGAATTTATTACTTTCAACTTTTCGCGATGTTAGACCTAGTGACATCACTAAAATTCCAACAATATGCAACGCGACTCTAACACACATCGCAGAAAGTCAAACATAATAAATTCGTTATTTGACTTTTCGCGACGTGGCTGAGTAGACATTGCAGAAAGTGAATATAATCCACAACGCCAATAACCTACTGCATCATGAAAACAACCTTTTTGCAACGTTTTTGAAAATGTCGGAGAAAGTCTTGGCTATTTCAACGCAGAATCTATTTGCAAACTCACGGAAGAGAAGAAAATTTGAGGGAAGAGAAGGAAATTTGAGAGAGAAAGGGAAAAAATTCGAGAGAGAAAGGAAGAGAAGGAGCCATTGTCGTCGTTGTTGCTGCTACTGCCACCGCACCGCCCACTGCTGCCGTCATTGCTCACTGCCGCCGTCTTGAGGTTGTTTTTTTTTCTTTTTTTCATTTAGGTGTGTAAAGTGTATGTATATGTATATGTGTAGGTATATGTTTATTGTTTATGTGTTATGTGTATATGTTTAGGGTGTATGTATATGTATATGTAGGTATATTTTTATGTAAGTATAATTTTATGTGTTATATGTATATTTAATGTGTATGTATATGTATGTAGAGTTTAGTGCATATGTATATGTATGTATATTTTTTTTATTACAATTAGAAAATTATACAAAATTTAAATAATGTATGAATTTAGATGAAATTTGAATATATTATATTGAACAATAGTTTAAGGTTTAGTAAATTTGAAATAAAGCTAAGGGATCTTTATCGAATTCAATATTGAATTTGATATTGAATATAAATTTTATATTCAAATTGCATTTGAATTTCATTTAAATTTTTAAAAATGTTAATTAACGTAATTAAAATGGAGTACGTATAAAACTATATTTATTTGTTAGGCCTTTTAAGGAGATGGACAAGAGTTGGATGAAAATTAGAGATAGGTTTTCTGTTGAGTACAGAGAAGGAGTTTTTCAGTTTTTAAAGATTGCAAAACATCACACAAATATTTATGGAAAAATAAGGTGTCCATGCAAGAAATGTATGAATTCAAACTGGGATTCCTTAGAGGGTGTGAGGCAACATCTATTAATCACTGGAATAGCCTCCTCTTATATAAACCGGGTGTATCATGGAGAGCCATTGACCTTAAACATAGGTATACAAACATTTAATGAAGGAACAAGTAGTAGTTACCCAATAGTTGATGAAGGAACTAGCAGTAACTTAATCCTTGATGAAGAAACCAGCAACAACCAGTTAATGAAGAAAATGAAATGTTGAATATGTTGCATTGTTTACAAGTTGGTATTGAACAAGTAGAAGATAGGGAGGAAGATTTAGATTTAGAAGAAGACAGAACAAACAACGTATTTAAGAAGTTACTAAATCAAGCAAGTTGTGAGCTATACCCCGGATGTTCTGAATTTTCGTCACTATATTTTTTGGTTAAAATGATGCACGTCAAGGTTCTCAATGATTAGAGCAACATGTCCTTCGATATGATGTTAGAGTCAACATCCATAGTTCGTTCTATGAAGCCAAACGAAAATTGTGTGATTTGGGCTTAGGGTACGAGACTATTCATGCTTGTAAGTATGGCTGTGTATTATTCTGGAAGGAGTTCGAGGACTTGCAACATTGTCTGACATGTGGTGAGTCTCGATATAAGATTAATTCCAACAGATCAGAAAATAAAATTCTACAAAAGGTTTTGTGTTACTTTTCGTTGATGCCAAGATTACAACGATTGTTTGTATCGCAAGAAAGTTCGACAGACATGCGATAACATAAGGATAAACGAGTGGAAACAGAGGATGTGTTGAGACATCCAACCGATGCAGAGGGATGAAAGCACTTTCATTCTGAATTTTCTGATTTTGCATTGGAGTCACAAAATGTTCGTTTGGGGTTAGCTTTAAATGGATTCAATCCGTTTGGTCATATGAGTACCTCGTACAGTATATGGTCTGTGGTGTTAATTCCATACAATTTGCCACCATGGAAATGCATGAAAGACTCAAATTTTTTCATGTCATTGCTCATTCACAGTCCTAAATCTCCCGGTAGAGAAATTGATCCCCCGAGATTGATCAATCGGGTGGAAGATTGGCACTTTCTATGTGACCACTACATCACTCGACAGTTTCAGGTAATTATTTATATACTTTTATGTTACAATATTTCATTTATTTGAAAGTATAACGTTTTAACCATCGTCATTTTTGGAATGTAGGAGCAATCAAATATATGTAAGGTTGTTAGGGCACGACAACCTTATAACCACAGAAGCGGCACAAAGTCGTTTTTTCAAAGACAAGTAGAGCTCACTAAACTGTACGGTCCTCCTATAGATCGTGTCGAGTTATTCAAAGAAACGCATTTCAATAGTAGTGATGAGTTCATTTCACCAGTTGCAGAGGATACTCTTGTAAGTTTTAGAAAACTTTATGTTTGGTTATACTTTTAATTCTATGTTTTTAAGTCTGATCATCTCTCAAACCTACAAGCTTCTGTTGCTGTTGTTTAGAATCAGATGGTGGATCTTTAGTCTCAGCCCATCCCAGAGGGTTCTGAACCACTAACTGAGGACGAGATATGCGAGATAGTTTTAAATAGACGACCAGGCTACTCAAAAGGTCTTGGTTGGGGCCCAAAACCCAAGTCTAGAACTGCTGCTTCATCTTCTTCCTCCAGTATGTATGACTACCAAACACACATAGTAGAAGTTAGCAAACTCAGAGCGAGACTTGACAACGCTAATCGAATGCTCCAAGAACAATGCTTGAGAGAGGCAGAGCGAGATCAACAAATGGCAGACCATGCACGATAAATAGAAGAGATGAAGAAGGTGCTCGAAGAGATGAGTTGGGCACAGAAAGGCCCGTGATCACTTGGGTAACGCACTTTTCAATATTTAATTTGTTTAACTTTTCATTTGTGATATTCTAACAATACTTTTATATTATTTGTAGGTTTGACGTCCATTGCACTAGAGCATTAGATTTTAAGGTTTTTTTTAATTTAATATTTTGAATTATTTAATTAACTTTTTGTATTGAACATATTTAATGTATCATTTCATTTTGTAATGAATAATATTTTCATTTCAATTAGTTTACTATAAATTTTATTAAATCGAGGTTTTAGAAATGAATAAATAATAATAAAATTAAAAACAAAAATAGATAAAAATCCTTTTGTGATGTCGGCGTCATGGAAGCCTTATACGACGTATTGGACCGTGCTCGGAGGAAATTTTCCTCAACGTGGGAGCGAGCTGCATCGTGGAAAGTATCCCTGATAGGCTTTCTGAGACGTGGATGTCGACGTCATGTACAACATCGTAGTAGCCTTCCACGACGTTGTTTGGGGTTTTTGGCGACGTAGCACTGCATTGGGAAAGACCATAATTATTGTAGTGTTAGATAATGTGTAGTTAATGGGAGATTGGACATAAATTATTCATAAAGTAAGTTTGAGTAGTTGGAGTATTTGAGAGAAGAGGTATAAAACTAATCTAACATATTTATTTGTTATGGCTTTTAACGAGATGGACAAGAGTTGGATGAAACTTAGAGATAGGTTTTCTGTTGAATATAGAGGAGTTTTCAAATTTTTAGAGGTTGCAAAAGATCACACCAATAATTACAAAAAAAAATAAGGTATTTATATAAGAAATGTATGAATTCAAATTGAAACTTATTAGAGGGTGTGAGGCAACATCTATTAACCACTGGAATAGCCTCCCCCTATATAAACTGGGTGTATCATGGAGAGTCCGTGAACTTGCACTTAGGTATGCAAAGATTTGATGAAGGAACGAGTAGTAGTAATCCTTTTGATGAATGATTAGCAGTAACCCATTTACTGAAGAAAATGAAATGTTGGATAGTTGCATGACTTACAAGCTGATATTGAACATGTAGAAGAGATGAAGGAATGTTTAGATTTAGAAGAAGACAAAACAAACATGATATTTAAGGAGTTACTAAATCAAGCAAGTTGTGAGCTATACCCCAACTGTTCAGAATTTTCATTACTAAACTTTTTGGTTAAAATGATGCATGTGAAGGTTCTCAATGGTTGGAGCAACAAGTGCTTCTATATGATGGTAAAGTTAATAAAAAGTGCATTTCCAATGTGTACTACCAACATTTTTGGTTCATTCTATGAAGCCAAACGAAAATTGGGTGATTTGGGCCTGTGGTACAAGCTATTCATGCTTGTAAGTATGATTTTGTATTATTCTAAAAAAAGTTCAACGATTTGCAATAATGTCCGACTTGTGGTGAGTCTCGGTACCAGGTTAATTCCAACAGATCAGGAAAGAAAATTCCACAAAAAGTATTGTGGGTCAAGCGATGATCAATAACAGTATTTTTTTTTACGTATACCATTTAGTCATTTTTCTATACATTAATTACGTTGTGATACTGACATTTGTTTAACGTTTGTTGATTTTATGTCTGCAGGAATTATGTCTAACTTTCTGAGTAGTACGCATGAGGAAGACTATTTCCTTAATTTAGACTCGTTAGATAATGTGGGCGATTTGTCTTCAGTGAGCGACACTTCAGGTTCGTAATAATGAGCATTTTCAGTATATCCCCTGAACCAGCTCCCACTCTAGCTACGAAAAAAGTACGAAAACATTTGCAAAACATAGACCTGTCTAGCGGTACGTACAGTAGAATGGGAGAATCTCCATTTCAATTCCCCCTAAAGTGGATAGACCTGTCTCGACACATGCCCCTCGTTTTAGTTGCACGATCGGTGTGTTGAGTGAAACACATTTCTGATTTAGACCTTAAAGTGGGCGGATGTACCATGAGAGTGCATTGAGGTCGTCAAAGGTGACCTAGCGGTAAGTCTATAAATTCATAAACACTTATATATATTTCAATTGCCTATAAAAGATTGATATGAAACCTATTTCTTTTGCAAAAATTATTCATGTTCAATTTAAACAATCTAACGCTTAATCAGTTTGTTAAGGATCAAATGCTCACTGTGTGGAAGAAATTCAGGGAAGATAACCATTGACATTTTAAGAAGTTTAACGATCCCAAACAACCACAGGCAAACCCGACTCTGAGATTGGTTGATCGGGTGCAAGATTGACACTTTCTCTTTGACCACTACATCACTTGACAGTTTTGGATAATTTATATAGTTTTACCTTGAAATCAATTAAGATTTCTTTATTTAATTTGTTTGAAAGTATAACGTTTTGATCATAATCATTTTTTAAATGTAGGAGCAATAAAAAATGTACATGGTTGTTAGGGAGCAGTAGCCTTACAACCACAGGACCGGCACAAAGTCATTCCTTCAAAGACAAATAGAGCTCATTGAACTATGCGGTCGTTCGATGGATCGTGTCGAGTGATTCAAAGAAATGCATGCCAGTAGTACTAGTGAGTTTGTTTCACTAGCAGCAGAGGACACTTTTGTAAGTTTAAGAAAACTTTTTGATTTATTATACTTTCAATTTCGTTTTTAATTATGATCATCTCCCAAACTTACAAGCCTCTATTGTAGAATCAAATGATAAAACTTTAGTCATAGCTCGTCCCAGAGGATTCTCAGCCACTATCTGAGGACAAGATATGGCAACACCATTTTGGATAGACGACCATACTACTCAAAAGGTCTTGGTTGGGGCCCAAAACCCAAGTCTAGGATGAGTTCCGCTTCATCTTCTTCCTCTAATATGTATGGCCACTAAGCACACATGGTGGAGATTAGTGAACTAAAGGTAAGCCTTGAAAATGTTAACTGCATGATTAAAGAACAACACCTGAGGGAGGAAGAGTGAGATCGACAAATAGTGGACCATGCACGACAAATGGAGGAGATGAAGAAGATAATCGAGAAGATGAGTCGAACATAGAGACGGCAGTGATCACTTGGGGTATGTACTTTATAATTTTTAATTTTTTTAATTTTGCATATGTAATATTCTAACTCTACTTTTATGTCATTTGTAGGTTTGGCATCGGTAACTAAAGCATAATATAGCTTTCAGTTTTTTATTTTGAATTATGTAATTGTTTTTGTATTAAACATATTTGTGTACACTACTTGTAATTAATTAAAATATTTTTTTTTTCATAATTTACAGCAAATTTTGTTAACTTGCCAAGTGGAACCGAAAAACAATAATTACAAAAAGAAAAAAAAAGAAAAAAAGTAATAAATTAACTAACAAAAAAATAATATTAAAAGCCTTCCCCAATGCATATCGCACATCAAGGAAAATCAACGCTGGGGAAAGCCACCCCGACGTGCTAACAACGTGTGTCGATGAACGTTTCTCTGTTGTCAACGTGATCTGCGTTGGGAAAAGTATCTCCGACATACTTTTCCTAACGTACTTTCTGAGGCCAACTTCGATGTTGGGGTAACCTTTCTCGACATTTTTTGTATTTTTATCAACTTGGGGCGGTGTCGGGGAAGATCCTATTTCTTGTAGTGACTCTTTCTCGCATACAAGTTAGTTCACATATTCATCTCACATCCATTTCCACCGCTTATAAATTTTTTAGGCATATTTAAGTAGTGCTATTTCCATTATTATTCTTTTATATATTAATTGTTTATTATTTTATACTGACTAATCGAGAATTAGATCCTAGAACTAAGATTTGATATCAATTTCCCGTGTTTAACTTTGGATCACCCAGATAAACCTATTGTTTTGCTTATACCTGGGCAAGCAGTAGAAAAACTTGTATTCAACAATGACTCTGTAGTTATGCGATGAAGAGATACATGGTGAGTACTTCACATATAGTGATCGTGACTAATGACTTATCACATAGACACTCATAGAGAACAACCACAAATGAACCAATCTTGTATGGGATGCTCTTTGTTCATTATTTGATCTGACATTGGAAGATGCATTATACGTGATGAAATTTATGAAAATTTTCTGAGTGCGTTGAGACTGCTCCGCATAGCTACAACTCGACAAAAAAGTACGGTAAACGCTTGAGCTGAGGAAATGGTACAACGATGTAATTAACTATACAAAATGATTTTGTGTGTATGATTATATGATGGGTCGATGAAAAATTTATTTCTATGCAATATGAACCTTTATGTATGATTTGAAAGGATTGATTTCCATGGCATTTCAAAATGTTTGATGATATGCAATATGAACGCATTTAAATGATATGGTTTAAGACTCAATGTTTTATTATTGAAATGCAAATTATTTGTATTGCTTGATTTATAACGCTTTACAACAAGATTTGACTTATTAAATGTATTGATAAAAGACCTCATTCACTAGACATTTTTGTCTAATGTTTCAAATGTTTTGTTTTATTACCCTCCCCCCCTTCCAAGGTAGCAAAGTAGTTTCTCCCGTTCCCGTTTCTCAATTATTTCTATTGGTTTCTTTTTTATTTTTCTCAATTATTTTTATTGGTTTTCTTTTCCTTTTTCTCAATTCTTTTTATTGGTTTCCTTTTTATTTTTTTCAATTCTTTTTCTATTTCATTTTCCTTTTCCATTTTTCTCTCGTGATTTCTTTTTTCTTCCTCTTATTCCCATCTTCTTCCCCAAATATCCCCTCTCTACGTGGTCCTTTTTCTTCCTCTTATCTCTATCGTCTTTTCCAAATAACCATTCTCTTCTTCTTCCTCTCATTGTCTTCATTGTCTTCCTTTTCGCCTCTCATCGTCTTCCTCTACATGACGTCTTCCTCTTCGCTGGATATGGGTTTTTGTCGAATTTGTGGGTTTTTTCCAGATCTGTGTTTTAGCAGTGAGTTTTTGTCTTTCTATTTGTCGTGGGTTTCGATCCTCCTCTTCGTCGTGGGTTTTCATCTTCCTCTTGTCGGCTCTGTTCTTCATATCCCAATCTCCATCTTATTCTCCATAAGATTACAAGAAAATGTTCCTATCTAGATTTGATAATTTCTTTTTTTATGTTTAATGGAGGAAATATATTTTTGTTTGATGTTTAATTGAATTAGATGTGAATAAAATAAAAGATAAATCTCAAAGAAAATCAAGAAACAAGAAACAGTTATCAAACACGTTTTCTGTTTTTGCTTTTTTTCAAGAAACAAGAAGCAGAAACAGTTATCAAACACATTTTTTGTTTCTTGTTCTAAAACAAAGAAGGGATAGGAAATCAAGAACAGAAAACACGAAACAAGAAACAAAGAACGGAAACGTTATGGGCCCGTATCAGTTAGGAAATAAAGAGTTTTCTTGTGACAAGATTGGCTCTTATCATGTGTGAACTGTTGGAAATGACCATCATTGTACTGTTTTATAATTGATGTTTCAATTAAAAATTAAAAATTATTTATTTATTTTATAACTCTAATAATTATTCTTTATATATATATATATATATTGTAAAGAAAAGATTTGGGGGTAGAGTTCTTCTTCTTGGAAAAAAAAACCTGAGTTCCTTCCCATGAGCAATCTTTCCTTTTGATCTCACTCCTAATTTCGGTGAGTGCACGCTTGATTTGAAAAAGTTGTGTTAACCTTCCGTAGTAACCAATATAAGCCATTTAGTATCGAGGTCGCGTCGAATTTTAGTGACCGAATTTTGCTTTCAAAGCACGACACAACTAAAAATCAACAATGACCAACCTTTGATTTTCCTACATTTTGAAAGCAAAATTTTTTAAATGTTAATCAGATCTGAAAAGAGAAAAAAAAAACCGCACTCAACTGAATTGATCATTTTGAGCGATTTAGCAATTTTGTTCCTTTCTTTGCCATGGTGATTATCTACGACTACAAAGAGAAGGAAGAAATCCCAAAATTTGGGATGACGACTAGATTCGAGATAACAAACTGAGGCGGCAAACAAAAAAAAAGAAGGAAAAACTTCAATCGAAAGTAGGTTGCACTGTTCAGGTTGGTAAATAGGGTTCCGTCCAAGGTATGGTTAAATTTTAATCGGCGAAGACCACTGTTGAGGTCTTTTATTTTACCTCTATATATAAATAATTGTAGCGAAAGAACAGTATTATCAATTCCTTTGACTCCATCGTCCATGTCACAATTTCAAAGTAGAAAGGATAGAGCACGTGCCTGATTTTGCAACTTGGACCATTTTGGGTCAACTATTTACTTCACTTTTTCTTTTTGTCATTTAAGATTTTGGAATCAGCATGTGTTGAACTTACATGAAGCAATTGTCAGATGTTTTGGCTTTGTGATTTCTGAAAGTGGCTTTGCTTTGTAAACGTTATTTGCTTTTAGTTTGTGAATGTGGAATTTCTTATTATAGATTAATTTTTTTTGTTGAAATACGCTAGAATTAATTTTTATTGGATGGATGATTTTTTTTAATTAGTATTATTTGTTGATTTCAAATGATTTTGCATGTGTCTTACGTTTCGGGAGACCGTGAATCTACAATTGGTGATCGATTTCATGCTCTTGGTGATTTGTTATCATTCTCTGTCTTTATGGTTGTATCATTCTCATAAAGTGGTATATTATGTAGAGAACAAATGAGAGGGTAGGTTCAACTCTAGATGTTTGAGTTGTTATGTAATTTGTCCTATTTAAAGTTTCATAAATGAAAGATGTAAAGGAGAGGGCATGTTCAACTATTGATGAATATCTTGGTAACTTACTAGTAGTTGGGCTAAATTTTAGAAGTAATTTTCTAAAATTACTATTTATTTTGGAAAGTTACTATTTATTTGACTAGTAAATGATAATTTATTGTGCATAGAATTGGAATATCTAATGCATGAAAAATCTTGAACTATTTATAAATTGGTATTATGTGGCACATTTAGTTTTGAATATTTGCGCGTAATAAATTAGAAATTAATGACCTAAATAAATTAGTGAACAACTTAGCATTTTGAGTTTTCACTATGTGATGGAAAGTTTTCGGCTTACCATATATATAATTTTTCAAATATTGTTAATTTGGATAAAAATGGTATTAAAATTTTCTTGTGAAGATATTTTGATTGATAAATTATTTTACGAATATGAATTAATACAAGTAAGCCTTTTATGGTTAAGTTGGAATGAATTTTACATAGGTTTGTTTCCACAAATTTAATTTGTATATATGGCTTAAGAATTTAACCAGTTTATTTTTATGTTATATTTGAGGATAATATACTATAATATTTTGTATAGTCTGACAAATTTTTGTTATAGTAATGAATGCTATCGTGATGAAGTTGAATTAGTTTATGCATTCACAGATGGAAATAATTTATGACATGAATCGTATATAGAACTAAGAGCGGAAATTTAATTAAACAAAGAGATCATGAATACCTTAGAATGAAGTTTTGTGAACTAAATGGATTTTCTCATGAAATTTGTTTCCCCTCAACCAAATGGTATTGTCGAACTTTGGATATGTTATGCACCTAAATATTTGGAAGTGTGGGGGTGTCCCCAACTAAGATAGCATATCATGTAGGGGTGAAATCGGGTTGGGTTGGGTTGGAAGACATTCTCAACCCAACCCATATTTTTGGATTATTTGGGTTGTCAACTCGAATAACCTGAATTTAGTTTCTAACCCAACCCGTAAAATATGGGTTGGATTGGATTGTCGGGTTGTATAGTTTTTTTTTTCCTTTCTATTTTCTATTTGTTATAAAAGTTCAAAATTGCTACATTTAAATTTCAAACCTACATAATTCAAATTTTCATACAATAAATTCACAGTTTATATTCCTAATTTATTTTTTTATTAATATATATATATATATATTATTAATTTTCTTTTTATATATATATATTATATTAATTCAACCCTCCAACCCGAGACCCAACCCTCCAACCAAATTTTTCAACCCTCCAACCCGAGACCCAACCCAACCCATATTTTAACCTAACCTAACCCAACCCTTATAATATGGGTTGGGTAGTCCGGGTTATTCCAGTTCAACCCATATTCTTACACCCCTAATATCATGTGTGTTCAAGAAATCCATGGTATGATTGAAAACTTTTGACTATGTATATATATTGATTATGCTCATAATAGTGTTGCACTGTCATCTACTTGAGCATGTCTATTAGCATGGTAGCATGAGTAGAAATAATAGTTCATGTATGTCATATTTGACAAAGTTATGCATGACCTATATCATGAATCTTGCGTAATTTGGTTATTAATTTCCAAGAAGTTGAAAGTCTTACTATTACTTTTAATTAAGTTTGGTTGTACAACATTATTTGCATATTACTAAATTTTGCTAGTAGTATGAATATATGCAAACTCATTATTTATGAAGTGTTGATATTTATGTCCTAAAACTCGTAGTTTGTAATCATATTCTATTCAATAAAGTTGTTATTGATACTATAATCTTAAAGCCAATAAACTAAGGTCCCAAGGCTATTATTAAGTAAACTTGAACTTTATGTAGAGACATAAACGTGGATCAAGTTCAAGTATATAATTTAAATAGTCTATAGTATATGAATATGGTTGGACAACTTATTCTGGGCACACTATGGATGCGACCTGCTTTGTAGTTAGTACAAATAATGTAATCCTAAATCGTTCATGTAGAGACATGGAAGATGCCTTATATAAAAAGTTTACATAAAACTGAAACTGTGAAATAGTAGCTTTTAGGTTATAACACCGTTAACTTTAATAAAACTGACTATTTCATTTATAGATATCCAATGTAATTTAATCTTAATCCTGAGCTAGCTATGAATCCCTGTTCACACGGAATTATCCTTAGATCTTCATAGGTGAGGGTAGCTCAATGACGTTGGCCCAATAAGATCATGTAGATTTTTTTTCAATATTTATCTTATTCCATAGATTATTTTCTCTAAGATATTTTCCTTTCTCGGTGCTATGCCAAATATATGTGGGGATATTTTCCATAGCTTCGCTATATTACTAAAGCTTTTGAAGCCTCCTTTGCTAGGGTTGTCACATGTATTGTTTTATGAGTTTGATTATAGAGCTTTAATATAGGCTACCTTCGATAGTGTGTTTGTTTGAAGACGAGAGTTCTCTTTAAATGTGATGACAATTCTTGTACATGCATTGTTGTTACAAAGTCCATATCAAATTCCAAAGGGGTAGCATAATTAGGTGATTTTCATTCAAGAAGAATTTTTTCAATCTTAGGGGATCCCAAGGTACAATCATTTGAAAATGGAGTTTGTGTACATTAAAGGGGAATTTTTAAGTGTTTTTGTAAGTGAAAGGAGTTCACAAGAAGAAAAAAAGATAACTTCAAATGAGAGCGGGAGTTTCATAAGCTTAGGGGGAGCCTAAGCTCTACATCACTAATGTCCACATACTTTAATTAGGAAAACTTAAGTTCAAGAGAGGGAGTATCACATCTAGGCTCTACGGTTGTCATGCTAATATTTATTGTCTATTGATAAATACAACGTTGGAATCACTTAACTTGATTATATTAGTGGATTATCTTTCCTAAGCACACTGACCTCCAAAAGTTGGAGTTTATCACCAAACTGGATTACCAACTTTGGCATGTTATTTTTGTTGCTTTGTCTGTTGATTTGGTGTCATACCCCATTCTAAAATTTCTCTCTAAACTAGATCGTGGTGTGAATCTACTCCTTAACACAATTCTATTCAAATGTAAGGTTTATAAAACACCTTTTTCAATAGAAATCTATAAAAAAAAATTCATAGCACCTCCCCTATAATATGGGGTAGCCACATCTAAAAAAGAAGATGTTTCTGTTGGAATTTATGTCCTAAAACTCGTAGTTTGTAATCATATTTTATTCAATAAAGTCGTTATTGATACTATAATCTTAAAGCCAATAAACTAAGGTCTTAAGGCTATTATTAAGTAAACTTGAACTTTATGTAGAGACATAAATGTGGATCAAGTTCGAGTATATATCCTAAATAGTCTAAAGTATGCGAATACGGTTAGACACCCTATTCTAGAGATACTATGGATGCGATCCACTTTATAGTTAGTACAAACAATGTGATCCTGAATCGTTCATGTAGAAACATGGAAGTGGGGACATCCTATGTAAAAATTTACATAAGACTGGAACCATGAAATAGTCACTTTTAGATTATAACACCGTTGACTTTAATAAAACATACTATTTCGTTTATAGATATCCAACGTAACTTAATCTTAATCTTGAGCTAACTATGAACCTCTGTTCACACAGAATTATTCTTAGATTTACATAGGTGAGGGCAGCTCAATGACGTCAGCCCAATAAGCCTCACATTTAAGGGGTAAGACCGAGTGTATAGCTAGGGACATAGGCTGCAAGATGCAATTCACTCCTACCCATTTTAGGGATAATAGATAGGCTATTCCCTTAAGGAATGAATCCAAGTCTTGAATAAGGGTCCCACCCTCTCATTGGCCCAAGAGGGATTCGGTTAAAGGTTGGACCTTAAACCAATTGTTCAATAGTGGATCAGTTGGACTTAAGGAGAAAGATGTAGTCTTGGGATAAAACGATACGTTGATCTAGCCGAGGTTACGAACAACTTGTGAAGGATTAACTTACTTATCATGGTTATCATATGGACACAAATATATCTATAGTGAGGGGAGTGCAACTACGAAACTTTAGTGAAATGACCCGTTAGTTAATGAAGGTTGATTAACTCAGTCTAAAAAAGTTTAGCCAATTAATCTGGGATCATTAGAGTTCATGATCTATAGTCCATCAGGTTCCCTCACTAACTCACAAGGAATCAACTTAGAACATTATGATGGAATAATTTGAATTGTTCGAATTAGGTAAAGAGAGTGAAACCGATAAATATATTTGATATAGTTGTCGATTATAAGCTTAAGATAGAGCTTCATGTTTAAATATGATTTAAATATTTTAAAAAAATATATGAATATGGATTCATATTTGAAAGCTCGAAATTGAAGGAAATGGTTAAAGTTGTGAAAAGTCAAAATGTTGACTTTTGACTTCAAAAGTCAAACTTTAACCAACTTTATATTCAAATGTGATTTGAATTTTGGAGAAATGAATGCAGATTCATGCTTGAGAGGTCGAAATTAGTCAATACGGATAAAATAGTTAAAAGTCAAAATGTTGACTTTGGACTTGAAAAAGTCAAACTTTTTTTATTTCAATGTTAAATTACCATATTGCCCTTAGACTAATTTAAATAATAATACTTGTTGAGATTTGACAAGCTTATTAACACTTGCATGTGATATGCAATTGATTTATTGCATGCAAGCCACCTATCCTACTATGAATGCCAAGTGGTGAGATAGGGAAGCTCTTGCATGTAGTTTTATGCAAAGGTGAAAGGACTCTTAGATTTGAAATTGAAAATTAATTTTGTAATTGAGAATTACAAAAAAAAAACCAAGAACTCTTTTAAGTTTGGACTCTTAACAAAACAACAAAAGATATAAAAAGTTAGGTTCCTCCAAAAGATACCATTTCTTTCTATTTTTTCTCCACCATTTTGAGTTCCACAACTCGGTTTCAAGTCTGCAGAATAGCGGGTCAACTCTAGTGGTAGTCCCAGCTTCGAGATTGTGAGGAAATTACGAGAAGAGAAAAGTATCAAAGGTGAGTTTTTATTTTAACCCTATCTTTGTTTATATTAGGGTTATTATGCATGTTGATTACTAAAATTTGTTTAGTTGCAATTAGAATAAAGTTTGATCATTATTCCGTTGCGCATATCTATCGTTTCCATCAGTTACCACTTTTATATAATAATAAATAGACTTCAGAAACTACATACAACAGTGTGTCTTATCACACACATCCAGACAGTTTCCAGTAGAGTTAAAATTCAAATTAGGTATTATATTCAAAAGATTACAAACTAAGAGGGATCTTCCAAAACTCGAGTTCATAACGTCTCTCTAAATAAGACTAACCATCCCATGATGCATTACAAAAAATTGAGCTATAAACATACAAAATGAGGATCTATTGGAACAATAGGGGTTCAAGCAATGCTTGGTCCTAGATCACTACTTGGGAAGGGGAAAGAAACATTGAAAACGTAAGTAGAAAACTCAGTGAGTGGTAATTAGATGTAAAAACTCTTAAAACATGCTCAACAAGATGTGTGAATATGCATTGATAAATAAATATTAACTAAAAATGATATCATCATATAATCTACAAGTCAACCAACAAACCTGTAATCAATCTAATCATGGCAAGTCGTCTAAATATACGACCAAGAGTAGCTCACGCATGATCAAAGAATCATGCGACCACAACTAACTCATGTATATTTACTATCCGCTATGATAGTAACCTTCATCTAATCCGACCATGATAACATACTAAATACATGGTCCAAAATAGCTCACATGTGTTCCATGTCCACAAGGAAACACACAGCCAAATGGAGCTCACGGGTACTTAGCACCTACCATAGTATCCACCTCTATCTCTGCTCCTATGTGCACATAGAGCCACCCACCATGGGTTAAACTAGGCCCGAAGCCATACCACACTCATCTATCCACATCCTCACCCACGCTCAGGTCCTCAGATCTCCAGTCACAACCTCTTTCAGCCCCAAAATCCCTTGACGACTGTAGGTGGCGCTACATCAACACATTTACGTAGCTTATGGGTAAATCACCATCATACATAAATCACATATTGTATGCTTAAAAGCCAAAGATGATCAGAAAACTCATTTTCATAAATTAGTTCTAAACATACATATTGTTGAAGCCATTGTGACTAAACGCATTGTTTTAAGTATAAATGAAAATTTAGTTATAAAAAGTTTAAACAATGGTAGTTTCCAAACAATCTCGTCCAATAACATGTATAGGAAAACTTGAAAACGAGCCACTCACAGTCAATAATTCGATCCTTCGAGGTTATACGTTTTTCCAACAGTAATTTGGCCAAAGTGATGTCGAAGCACTCAATTTCGAGTTCCTAAATAGCTAAACAGTAGCTTCGACTCCTATAATATTCAAATTTGAAACTCCAAGATCCAACTATTGACCACAAGATCGAGTGAATCGATGCAACTGCGACTTAGATTTCATGATGGAGGATAAGAAGGTTGTGCGACGATTGAAGGAGAGAAAGAAAGGGAGAGACAGTGTCGGTAGAGGGGAAGAATCGAGAAGGAGGGGGGTTGGCGCGCTTCCACGAAGAAGAAGAAGGGGAGAAAATTTTTCTTTATTTATTTCTATTCATTTAAAAGAAAAGAGAAAATTATTATGTTGTCCCTAATTCAAAAATAAATCTCCATTTTTGCCCCCGTAGATCCTTCTTTTATCCTCATCTTTAATTTTATTCTTTCAACACCTAAAGAAAAATGGTTCTAATTTATGTCAAAATAATTCAACCATTTAAGGTACAAGGATACTCAACTTAAATTTTCACAAGTTAAGATTCATTAACATGATTGAGAGAAGAATGGAATAAGAGCTCACATTTGCTCTATCCATGGTTGCTAGAGCGTGTTGTGTGACATTTATATTCTATGTGTAAAGATCACATTCCAAAATTTTAGTGGAAAATCACTTTTATAAACTGGTTTTTTAATCTCTAATTTGTAAAAAAGAAAAAAAAAGTTCAAACTTTATAGCTGACTTCAAGCATCATACATGTGAAGTTTCATCTGGTGATAATGTCTAAATACACACTCTTACAAGTAATTCTTTTAATTTCAATACTTACATTTCAATAATTGTGCGAGAGAAAATCTAATAAATTGAACAATATGGTGATTCCTACTAATGTAGTCATAACGTTCCTTAAATGCATCGCACATGATAAAGATGTGTTTGGCGCACAAAATTGAATTGAACTAAGTTGGTAATAATTGTTTATGTTAATAATTATTATATTTGTGTTTAACATGTAGAGTTGAGTTATTAATAATCATCGATGTGTTTGGGATGCAGAAAAAAATATTGAGTTGGTTTAAGAAGTATATGTTAGGAGTGCAATAGTTGAGTTAGGTTGCCTTTGTAAATTAAAAATTATGAATTGTTTTCCAATGCAAATATTTTTCTCAAATTTTTAACCCATTTGAGATGTAAAGTCGTAAGCACTACTAAAAAAAGGAATTCTTTGAAGGTTTTTGGAAAAAATGTCAACAAATGAGTGATTTCAATGAAGGCAAAGGTGGATCAATTTTTAGCTTTATTGACGTTTTTTAAACATCGAGTGATATGTATTTTTTTTTACATTCTAAAAATGTTAAGTAATATTTATTGTTTTCGTGACGTTTTTAAAATGAAAAAGGTGGAGGTGGGAGAATTTTTGAATTTTTTTTTTACTATGAACCTTTCTTGATGTTTAAAAAACGTTAAGTGCTATGTACTTTTACTTTAGCGTTTTTGAAATGTTGAGTAATATATATTAAATTTTCGAATGCCAATGTTGTGTACTTTCACTTTGAAAACAACAATAATTTTTACGGAGATGACCAAATTTTTAAAATTTTCACGTTATTTTAATGTTAAAATTTTAGTTCTCCAAAAATTCTCCCTCCTTCAACAATCGCATCTCTGTTCCCCGTCTCACCGTCTGATTTCTCGGCTTCCTCTCGATCGTCGTCTTCATCTCTCTTGGTTCTTCTCAATCGTTGTCTCCATCTCTCTCGGCTTCCTCTCAATCTCCGCCGGTTTCGCTCCCGACTCTCTCCCTGCCTTGCTATTTAGAGATCGTGACATTTAGAGATCCCAAAGCTCTTGAAATTGCCTTGCTATTATTGGTATTTCATTATCTCAATTCTCTTTCATATCCACGAAGTCATTATCATAATGTGTTTGTTGAACTTGTGGTTTTACAATGAATGTCAGAAGTTTGATTCATGTTGGTCTACGTTTGGCTGATTTTTCTGTGTGAACTATTAGAATCAAATGAGTTTGAATAATTGGGAATTAACTATTTGTTAATTTGTTCCGCAAGAAGTAAGTAGCTCGTGATTTTTAGTTCAAGTAATTGGGAGATTGAACATAATTTGTGTCTTTTTTTGGAACCTGTTACTCATAATGATAATTTACATCTTGATAGAGGAGGTGTCAAAGATGTTAGCCAAATATAGATCTTTTCAGCCTCTGGGTTTGATTTCTTTATGTGGTTGTAAATTAATTTTGATTATAGTTTTTGTTGTTGTTCTCAATTTGAATTTGTTGATGAATTTGTTGATTCTTCTGTCCTCCGCAATGCTTGCTGGTCTTCTTTTCCAGGAGAGCAAAACTCCAGGACGAGCGTCGGCATATTGAGAAACAGGATTGTCTTTGTTTCCTTCTCAAATTTTTAATTTTTATTTTCTCAACTTGCTCATTTATGAATATGAACTTGACATACATTGCGTCTTTTCAATGCTTTTTGTTTCGATTCTATTTGGGTACTTTGACCTTTTTTTAATATATATTTTTTGCATTTTTTCTTCTTTTACTATGAAATCTTATGTCACTCAATTACTGCTGCTCTTGGTATATCTAGTTGTGAGATCAAATTGGTTAACAAGGTAATTTTTTTTTAAACAGAATGTTTGAAGGTAGAGAGGACACCTACAGAAAAAAATGATTTGGG
>JBBPDI010000023.1:10432930-10443899 GCA_037974545.1 Cucumis variabilis
CCTATCCATCTTAAACTTTCTAATAAGACCATGATACTAATTACCTTGGAATCTTAAATTCTCAAGTAGTGATTTGTGTTCCTCATTTTCTTAGTGTAATTAAATTTGAGAATTAATTTCAATGTTTTGCAAGTTTTAGAACATTGAAATCTTGGTTGGTGATCATATTTATAGTGTTCCAAATTTCCCTTTTAAGGCAAATAGCTAAAGGGAAGAAAGACAATTACATTTTAACCTTCTCCATCAAGAATGATGGGAAAAAATACAATTTTTTATGTTTTGTTCTCTTTTCGAAGAACATGATAAAAACAAGAGACATTAATAATCTTCACAGCAAAATTTATGTTTTCAATAAACACCTAGAATATTTGATAAAGATGAATTCATTCCAAATTGACGAAATTGATAAACTCAAGCGCATTGAGTTCAATCACTAACTGAAGTTGAGACCATCATGGTTTTGCTTAAGAGGCCATGGATTCAATTCATGGTGGTCACATACTTAGAAATTAATTTTCTTAAAATTTTTTTGACAGGTGGGTATCCCGTGAGATGAGTCATCTCATTTTCATGTAATTGCTTTCCATCCTTCAACAACAACCTCAACTTTCCGAAGACTAAATATCCCATGTATTTTTTTTTTCTTGAGTGAATTTACGACTATTTGAGAGAACACAATCTTCATGATCACGAACAATCCATTTGAGTACTCCTCATAGTTCTTAGCTTATAAGACCATTATGCATCAAGATTGAGATAAATTAGGCAAATACTTTATCTAAAGAATTGTATCTACTCGTTTTTGGGTGTTGTATAATTTTGATTGTTTTGAAAGTATGATTCCATGTACCTTTGATATATATATGGCATTGGGATTTGAATGTGGAAAAAGAATTACATGTGACTAAACTATCCCTAAAAAAGAGAACTAAAATTACAGAAAGAAAAAGAACAGATAATTGGCTAAAAGACATGTGGGCAAACTATATGAATTTATGGAACTTCATGAACTATACATAAACAACTTTGTAACGTATTGATGAGAGACAAAAGAAGTATAAGAGTGATTAAGATCATCAATAAGTGAACCAATGTTAGAAATAATGGTTCCTTTCACGTGATGAAATAATCATATATGTTAGAGGCTCTTGCAAAAATAACAAAAAAAAAAAATTATGATAATATGGTCCATGCATGTTACTATATTTTCAAACACTACTACAAAACTGGCTTTATTTGACGCTTAAAAATTGTCAAGTATCTGTTTACTTGACACTTTTTAATAAATCGAGTAATCCAGTGTCAAGAATAAAAGAGGTATATATATTTGTCAGTTTTTAAGCATCAAGTAAAGTCAGTTAACTTGACAGGTAAAAAACATCAAGTATATGAGATTACTTGACGCTTTTTACACGTCAAGTAATCCAGTGTCAAGAATAAGAGGGGTTTGTTTGATAGTTTTTAAGCGTTAAGTAGAATTATACTCGACAGTTTATAAACGTCAAGTATATAAGATTTGTTGACATTTTCAACATGTTAAGAATTTGTTTACTCTTGACACGTTTTGCATGTCAAGTGTTTTTTTTTTAAAAAAATCTATATTTTAAAATATCCTGATAATTTGTCGTGCACCTGTTTTGAAGTTCAACAATGTCGAACGTATATAAGTAAAACAAGAGAGTACATGTACAAATGTGTTAAAGTACACATCAATTTGAACAATTGAATCAACTAAACTTTTTCCATCAAATAACTAATAATATTTTAACATATTGCATATATATATATATATATATATCAATGAGCCATATACATACATATAGTTAGCCTATACTTCTAACAATAGCCTAAACTTTTCATCTATGTGTAAGCCTAACTATAGGTGTATCAACTAAACTAATTCACCTAGCTATATCAAGTATATCAACAAAATATCACACTTATATCTAGTATCAACAAAACTTGTCTATCTAACCCAAAATATAATCACCATAAATCAAATGTGGCCACCCAAAAAATCAGCAAGCTCCATACGCACTTCATCCGACAACCCGAATTGACTATATAGGCTCTTTGTATCTATTTGATATATGAGATCCAAAATAGTAAAGTTAATACTTTGATTACTTGAATTGATTGCTCTAATGCTTTGATTACCACTACATAGAAAGAATATTAGTAGATTGTCTTAACATAATCCAAAACAAGTTTCTCTATGCTAAATCAAAAGTAAACTACAATAATTCAAAGTAACATATCACCTATAGCTTATTTTATTTCCTAAAAAAATATAATATGATCAAAGCTAAATGGAGAGCACATTAAAGTATGAGCTATGTGTTTCAATATCAATGAAAGAAGAAGCAATACAATTTATTTCAAAGAAACATAATATGATCTAAAATCTTAAGATTCAATTCAAAGAAACAAATTGCCTTAAAAATAACCGAAAACAAGTTGACTCCTCCCCCCTCTATTGCCTTAACATAATTTAAAATCCATAGATTCAATTCAAAGAAATAAATCATCTATAACTTATTTTATTTTTTAAAGAAACATAATATGAATAAAGCTAAATGGAGAGCACATTAAAGTATGAGCCATGTGTTTCAATATCAACGGAAGAAGAAGCAATACAATTTAACTCAAAGAAACATAATATGATCTAAAATCCTAAGATTCAATTCAAAGAAACAAGTTGCATTAACATGAAGTGGTTTTTTGCTAAATGTTTTTGACAAAATAGCAAATTTAAAAGCCGATAATGTTATGATTACCATCCGATAGTTCTATGATTATTGTCTAATAACGATTTGATATCACTAATTTTATCATAGTTGTAATATGCAAAAAATAGGTGTTATAAGCGATTTTTTTAAAATGTTTTTGGCAATTTTCCCATATATTATTCAAGTTGTATATATAACGATGGAGGTTATATATATTATAAATATATATTTATATTGATTTTATACCATTAATTCACTAATTAATGGTAAAATAGACCAAAAAAGAAAAGAAAATAAGTTTTGGAAGGATCCATGACTTTTATTATATTATAAAAATATTTTATAGAATATTGACTTGAGTAATTTGATTTTATATTATAATTTTTAACCATATAATTAAAGAAATACTTGTTTTATTTATGAGTTTTTTTTATTGATAACTAAATATTGGAATCTTGTTGGGCCATTAGGTTACACAATAGTTCCTCAACGAACAACACATAAGTAGTTTGCAATAGTCCAAGTAAGTAAATTCATTTTCTTTTAACAAATATTTTAAACAAGAACAATACATCTTGATCATATAAAAAAAAAGAAAAAAAAAGAAAGAAGAAGATCAAAGACCCTAGTTATACCCATAATATTTTCTCGAGTAGTTTTGCCTCAACAGAATTAGCTATATTTAGTAGACAAAAACTCCTATTCAACTCCATCAAAAATTGATTGTAACTCACAAGAGCTTAGAAATCGAGATATTCATACATATGTATCATCTTTTACAACTTTGAACGTACTATTAATTATCCATCTTGAAAAACATAATTATGATATCCATTAGTAGTTGAACTTTCAAACAACCAATGTGCTCAAAATATAATTCATAAATATAATGACTTTATGTAAAAGTAAAAGTAAAGTGATGTAAACTTATGTTAAAAAAGTGGTCATATACATATATTATGGAGATTGGTTGGTTATCCCAAGATCCAAAATAACAACCACACTACAGGATGAATTTCTAGTACTAATTTTTTAGAAAAAGAAAGTTGTATAAAATTTCGTCAAAAGCATAATGATAAAAATATGTGTTTGAAGAAATCTTTAAAAACAAAGAAGAAAGAAAGAAGAAAGAGTAGTAGAGAGATTATAATAATAAAAGAAAAAAGAAGGGTCAATGAGATTTGATATTAGAATGGTCACCACACGCCTAAAAGCCTTAAGCAAAATACAAAGAACCATAAGTCAACTCGTTGATTCTGTAATTTCTTACTATTTTTCTTCTTAGTTTCATCGCTTATTCTCTCCCTTTTTCTTTTTTTATTTTAATTCACGTTTTCTTTTTACCTTCCAATTATTTGCATTTGAATTAGTCCACATTTACACATTCAATTCAATTCATTTCTTTCTTTTTCTTTCTTTTTTTTTTTTTTGGAAAATGGAATTATTGTCGTGATATTAATAAAATTAGAAATAGAATTATTTATGTTTTAATTAAAGAACGTTTTTAGGCTGCTTTCAAACATCCTACCTCATTGGCCATTGCTTTGTTTAAGAAAAGAAAAGCAAATGTGTTCTTATTAGTGAATGTATTTTTAAAGGTTAAGAATTTCAATGAGACGATGGGGCCATGAATGACATCTCCCAATTATATTTCTGTACTAATTCTTAATTTTGTAGGACAGAGTCATAGATTTGAGTTCAAGGATTCCCTTAATGTGTTGAATATATATATATATATAAAACATATAAACATAGCGTTATCATCGACTAAACATTATTTACATAAATTAATGTGACTTGATTTTGTTAAAAATGTTAATGATATAGTTTAAGTTGAACTGAAGATTTTTTTTTTTCTAATATGATATTTTTTTCTATGCTACGTTCACTTTCTCTTTGTGTGCCACCTCAACATATTTTTAAAAATATGGTGAAATTTGTTGACATCAAAATGAGGTTCATAAATATTTAGAAAGGTAGATTTATATTGTGATCAATACAGTGACTATGATACAATTACGGGAGTTAAGTTTTTCCACAAAATTTTACATCATTCGAATTTCATTTTCCAAATTAAGTACAGAGGTAATTAATTTATTTTTTTTAATACAATAAATATAGTAAAAGGTTGATATCTTTCCACTTTTATTTGTGACAATTTGGTTTCTAGATTTCAAGATTTAAATATTTTATTTTTAAGTTTTGAGTTTTGTTTTAATTTAGAAAAATTATAATGATCAATGGCATTTGAATATCATTTTTGTTGTAGCTGTGTCACTCATATTTGACATCTTGCAAATATGGCAAAAACTTTAAATTTGGATTTTTAATTATTGTTTTTACATATGTTTAAAAGAGAGAGAGAAGCGTGACTGCATCGTGCAGTTGGATGTGCCATAATGAACGAAAATAAGCAGCAGGAAGGTGGAGCGGTGGTCAACACAACAGATGTTGTGGAGGAGTATTGGTTGGTGAAAGAAACTTTGGGATAGTCAGTTACCTGCAAAGATGAAGTTCATTCACTTTTTTCCAATTTGTGTACAATTATAAGTTAAGTTACATCAACTCAGTTAAGTACATTATTATCTAGTTTATCAACAATATATCAATTAAATATATCAACAATATATACCATTACAAAAGACCTCATAATGATCATAATCAAAATTTACAAGGAATATCATTTAAGTATATCATTACCAAGTATATCAATCAAATGTATTAAGTATCAATAATATAAACAACTGAATCATTAACAAATTTAGCAGCAAATTATCAATTAAGTACATTATCAAGTGTATATATATATCAATTATATCAAGTTTATCAACGAAAAAAAAGTGAACAGTTATTTCAAATTTAGAGTATGACAACATTTTAAAATAATTTGAAATATAGAAAAATCACGAATGATTATGGACCTTTATCGATGATATAGTTCATCGTAGATAAATTTTGATAATTGAATCTAAAATTGTAATACTTATAAATATTTTTGCATCGTGAAATATGCTATATCTCTAATATTTTGAGTGTCATCAACTATTTATATATATTTATATATCATAGTATTCCTATATATTTTGAATGAAAAAGGGAAAAGGGGGGTTTAAAGTAGAATTTTAGGAGGCCAGGCATAGAGACGCAAGGGAAGGTTTAAAATGGGAAAGACGAAAGTGGCAAAATCGCTCCCAAACCAAATTCAAAATTTAGGGGTTTGATTGAACACAAATATATATCTTTACGCGTTTATGCCTTCTTCTCTCTTCTCTTTTCTCTCTTCATTTCTTTTTTTATATTTCATCAATCTTCCTTTCACTTTCTTCTCTCATGTTTCTTTTCTTTATGACGATCTTTCGTTCATGTTACATTTAAAACAACCATACATTTAAAGTTTGTTTTCATACATCTTTTTCAGGCCTTGATCTCACGTGATTTGTTGTGTTTTGCATCTCAAAAAATGAGAAAAAAAATTCTCTACCCTTATATTTGTTGGGGAAAAACCACATACACAAATTCTATATCTAACTTTAAGTCTTAAACCTTTTATCTATGAAATGTATTTTTTTTAGTTCAATTCAAACATTTAACTTTGAAGATATATACTTTAACCAAAATGGTTGATTTATTTATTTACATGTAGTAAGGGTCGTAGCGTTGAAAAAAACAATAAACTATTTTTAAAGGTCCGAAAACGAAAAATATATTTTAGAATTACATAGACTAATTAACATAAATAAAAGTTAAAAGTACTTGAATTAAAAAAAGTAAAAAAGAAAAAAAAAGTACTGTTTAATCTTTATGCATCACAATTTATCACAAACATTAAAAAAAATGAACTAAAATTTTTAAAAAAAAAATACAAAAAAAAATTTATCATGTAACAACTTATAATTGAATAATTTAGGACAAATAAATGGAAAACGTAGGGAGAAAAAAGGGGTGTACTTTAAATCATTTCTTTGATTCCTCACCATAATTTACAAATGAGTCACAAACCCACTGTTTTAATCAAACTTGGAAAGCATAATATTTCACTTTTTGTGTTTAATTTGCCCTGTTTTTTTTATAAAGTGGAATTGGTCAACATTTGGACTTTATATAATCTCTCACAAATCAATTTACAAGCAATGAATCTATGACCAAAGACTAATCACTCATTCAAACTCTTCTCTCTCTCTCTCTCTCTCTCTCTCTCTCTGCCCCCTCCATCCCTTTTCTTTGGTTTAAATACCACACCATTTTATTCCTCAAATTTCACAATTTACACATTCTCTTTTCCTTGGATAATCATATCACAACGACTATTAATAAGGAATGGAGAACTTTGGGGAATGGGATCAAAACAAGCTCAAAAATGAGTTACTTAAAGGGATGGAATTAGCAAAGCAACTCCAAATTCAACTCAATGCGAGACCAACACCATCATCATCCATGGCTTCTTCTTCTTCTTCTTCTTCTTCTTCTTCTTCTTCAAATGATGGTTGTGAATTATTAGTTCAAAAGATTATATGTTCATATGAAAAGGTACTGTCTTTGCTTAACTCATATGGAGTTCAAATAATGTATGAATCTCCTTCCTCTTTTAATGGTGGAAGTCCAAGGAGTGAAGATTCTGACCGTGAATTTAAAGACCCGTTTGATCTAACCAATGCTAATTCTTTTCGCAAAAGGTATACAGAAAATAGAAACAACTTGTTTTCTTTATTCTGTCCATTAGAAATTGTTGGTAAAGTTGAGAGTTTTTTTTCTTCTTCTTTTTTTTAATGTAATTTCAGGAACATTTTTCCAACATGGACACAGAAATTCCAAGTTAGTCCTGGGATGGCCATTGAAGGGTCTCTTGATGATGGATTTGCCTGGAGGAAATATGGTCAAAAAGGCATTCTTGGTGCCAAACATCCAAGGTCAAACCCTTTTTGGTCCTCTGTTTTGAAATAATGTTTATCCATCCATTAGGTTCTATTTTAAATGCTATAATATTAAATTTACTTTTAAGTTACTAGTTTAAAATCGCTTTTAAAATTAATATGTTTGTTGACAAATGACATGCAGAGGGTATTACAGATGCACACACAGGAACCTCCAAGGTTGTCTAGCAACCAAACAAGTTCAACGGTCGGACGATGACCCGACCATCTTTGAAATAACGTACAGAGGGAAGCATAGCTGCAGCCAAGTTTCAAACCTCAGTACTCCATGTACAACAACACCAGAGTTTCAACAACAAAATCAGGGTGTAGTCTTAGAATTAACTGACCAGAAAAAGGCCCAAAACCAACAAACACCACCTGATGCTCTCTTGGACTCATGGTCATCCTTAAGAGTCATAACTCAAAACCTTGACACAACTCCTTTGAGCTACGACCATGTCAAGTTTGCTTCAGCGTCGACTGTGGACGTGAACTTCGGCGAGTTTTCTTCATTTTTGTCCCCAACAACATCTGGTTCTGGGTTGAGCTATTTCTCTGCCTCATCAAGTGGGTTGAGTGAAGGGTTTGTTGGGAATCAGAATTTGAATAATTTGCAGCCAAACAATTGTGAGATTTTTTCCTCACCAACTTCAGCTTTAAACACTCAAACTACTACTGCCTTAGATTTCTCTTTTGGCGAACTTCAAATGGAAACAACTTTCTCATTTGACAACACAGACTTCTTCTCTTAAGATCTCCCTCAGTTCTGTTAGACTCAACAATGATGATACTCTGATTTTCTAATTTTGGTAGCTCTTCATAGAGTTTTGAAAAACCTACGTAGTGTTTTTTATATGATTATTAGCCATCTTTCAAGATACTTAGGTTTGTATCTCTGGAAAATTTTGAATAGCAATACATCTTTTAGAATGTTAGAATAACTATATGTGAAATTGGTAAATATCAACAAAGTTTATCGAAATCTATCACTGGTAGACCACATTACAAATATTGATCTATTATCGATAGATATCATTAGAGTCTCTAGACTATAAAAGAATATTGTCGATAGATTTTGTTATATTTATAATTTTCTTAAAATGTTATTATAATTTTAATCATTATCCCTCAAATTGTTACTCATTATAATTACTATTATTTTAAAACTTATTATAAGTACAATTCCAATGTGTGGATCTCTTTTTTTCTATTGCAAAGTGAGCCCTTGACCTAATCCGAGTTTGAAGGTTGGATCTCCAAACCCTACTATTATCATTGAGAAATTGGCAAAACTAACACACCTTTCGTTTTCGTTTTCAAAAGTAGCACATTTTTTTAAAACTTATAAAATTATTTTTCTCGATCAATCTCGGGCTTGATCAACCATAAGATTTTCCTAAAATATTAAAAAAATTTAACTTATCGATTGTTTTGGGTTTTATATCGGTACACAATTAGATCGAGATTCTACCATTTTTCAAATCTTCACCAAACTTATTTAATCTTTTTTATCTTTTAAAAAGAATTATTCAAACCTTCACAAATCTTCCATCAAACCTTAACTATTTTTTGCTATTTTTGGGAATTTGCGATTGTTGTATAAATATTTTTGGGTCTTTAACTAAAATGACCTAAATTGCTATATGATATTATATGAAAGGTCCTAATTTCTAATAAATTTTACAAATATCCTAACTGAGCTTATATATTACTTAAAAGTATGGATCAATTTACGTATATACCCACGTCTATTAATTTATTGATTTTAAAAAAATATAAATGAAAAATAATGTGGGTTACGGTTTTGGAAAGAAGTAAAAAATGTTTCAAACTTTTCTTGTTCGAATAACACGGTCTTCTCCTTCCATTATATTCGCAGAAGCCACTGCTTATACTGAGAGATTTTGACGGTGAAGAAAAAGAAGTTCGACGTTCGACAAAGACATAAATTTTCCGACAGAATATGGGTCTAAACTTCGACTAATTGGAGTATATATATACTAAATCACAAAACAAAACTATTACATTTTAGGGATATATTAAAGTATATATTGTCCATTTAAAATATATATAAAGTGATAATATTATAGATACATTGAGAATGTGTTTGTTTATTACTGTTTTAGTAATATTCACTATATAAACATATATTTTTAAAATCAAATTTTGTTGGAATTATGTAGTTTACAGTATATTCAAAATATAAATGTTTATATGACTAACAACTTAATATTAATATATGATAAAAAAAATAACAAAAAAATTACCGAAGAGACAAATTCGAAAGTCTTACTGTATATCATTATATATGTGTTATTGTATATATGATGTGGTATATATGTGTAAGCAATATAATGGAACAAAAAGTTAACACGTTCTAAGATAAGATCGATGTAATGGACTGACAAATATTGCAAGAAACTGAAGAAGACAACTAACTGAAAATTTGAAGAGAATGAAAGGACGAAATAAACTAAAGATCAAATAGGAAACGATGAAGAACGTTATTGAAGACGTTGGAATAGATGGAAAAAAAGAAAGGATGAAGAACTCATTGCCAGCGCTAGAAGAAATTTCTAAGATTCTTCGTGTGGTGATGAAAATAATGATATAAGTTTATATTTAATTATTACATTATTCCATATTAGAAAAGATTTTATTTTATATTAAAAAAATAAATTATTTCTATAATAAATTTATACATTAATTAATAGCATAAATAAGGAAGTTATTATTTACATAATAAATTTGTGCTTAATGTGAATAAGAAAATAATCTGAAATTAATTTTGAAAATAATATATAATAAATAATGAAAATGAAGTTATAATTGTCTTAAAAATATACGAAATCCTAATTTTAAAAATAATATATAATAAATAATGAAGATAAGGTTATAATTTTCCTAAAAATATAAGAAATCCTAATAAAAAATAAATTTTAATTTAGTAGATAGTATTAAATTTTGGTATTTTTCTAAAGAAATTTTTAGAGAAAAGGCATAAGTTTAGTAAGAAATTTCACAAATGTCCTAATTTGAAATTTATTTTCTTAATTAGGAAAGATAATATCGAGTATAGTATATTATTCTCGAATTTCATCAGTCTTCTCATGATCCCTTCGTATTCTCAAAGGGAATAAGTACTCTAAGTGGCAGGGACCTCATCCGGAAGACTGAGTTTTCCGCAGTCCGGAGTCCGCAGAACTATCAAGGGTCCTGCTGATGAATCCGGAGGACCATCCATAAAGGAGTAGGACCATCCATTAGTTGGGTCCTGGTCCGCAGTCCGGAGGATTTATCCGTAGGACCATCCATTAGGGGGTCCTG
>JBBPDI010000023.1:10553558-10565621 GCA_037974545.1 Cucumis variabilis
AAGTATAAAGAATGAGAGAGGGAGATGGACGATTTAAAGAAGGAAAACATGGAGAAAGTAGAAGAAAGGAGAGAGAGGAAAAGAGAGAGAGACTGAGAAATAGTAAGAGATGAGAAAGAGAGAAACAAGGACACTTTCGGCAGTGGCAACGGTGACGACGAAGATGAACGGACGACTGGACGAATCTCCTCCTCTCCCTCTCTCGGCCGATTTTTTCTTCTTTTCGTTTTGCAATCGGTTATGTGGTGAGGGAAAGAAATAGGGTGGACTTTCTCCGACGTCGTTGAAGACATCGCAAAAGAACTTTTCCTCGGCGTCAATTAATCCTAACGTCGCAGAAAGGTTAAATAACGACTTAATTATTTAGACTTTCCGCGACGTATTGAGGCTATACGTCGCGGAAAGGTCCCGGCATATTTTATTTATTAACTATACCACGACGTGAGATAGATGTGCGTCGCGGAAGGGTTGTTACGGCGATGTGTCGCTTTCGACGTCGGCAAAGGGTTTTTACACCGATGCTTATTTTTTGTGACGTCGCTTTATGCGTCGCGAAAAGTCCATATTCTTGTAGTGAAGACTCCTTTTCTTTCTTTGCCATTAAACGCTGCTTCTTGACATCCAACGGATGCTTCTTCCTCGCCAGCTACTCTTATCGAGTTGCTTACCTTACGCGATAGATCTTAGACTAAAAAATTTCTCTTGCGTCACCTTTTCTCTTCTCGCATCCTTCCTCGCAAGATTCACCATACTTAAACTTATCCGAAATAACTTTTCAATAAGACTCCTCTTTAACAGGACTATTCTTTCGAATCAGGGTCTTGCAACTAGAATACACATATGTGCGTTGCACGTGTCAAGATTTTTCTTTCTTTTGAAATTATCTATATTTTTTTCTTCGAAATTAAAAAAATATTAGTTTATTAAACTAATACATTAGTGAATGATTGAAATGATCTCACTAATTAGTCTTCAAGTCTTCCTTTAAATTCAAAAGTATTAACCAATTATTGCGATTGCAACACAAAAGTATATATCAATATAAACAAAGTAATAGACAAAACAAAACATAGTTAATAAAAAGACTAAGAAAACAAATTCAAGTAGAAGAAAAAATCCAAATATTTATAGAAACATTAAAGAGAGTTCTTTACGTAGTTATAAAACCTTTTGAAATCTCATCGTTAATATATATTTATAAATTTTAAAAATTAAATTATAAAATAAAGAGATAACTTTTCCTATTTTAATCACTTATCTCTTAAATAATAAGTAATGCTCAACGTGGAAATTTGAAAATATTATAAATGATTAACGATAATTTTATTTTTTATATTAATTAGATAATCTATTATATTTGGTTGATTAATTTAAATTAAAAGATTGGATAATGTTGAAAATTTAAAATTTAAAAAGGGGTAAAGTAGTACAAAAAATAATTTCTATTCTTACCCCTTTTTTAATTCAGTATAGGTATAGATTAATTAACAACTGTGTATCAATAGAATTAATCAAAGTAATGATCCAAAATTTAATTAGTTACTCATTTCATCATCCATTTACTAAGAAGTGGGATACTTTGTAATGTTTATCTAATCGTGTTGGTATTTGTTGTGGTATGCATAAAGTAGAAGGCTTGACACTAGCTTAAAATTATCGTTAGACATCAAAAAAAAAACATGGAATTAAGTTTGAATGAGATTTATGTGTTACAGCAACATACGTGTTGAAATTACTAAGAAATAGTTTGATTTCCATTATATGTAGTGGTTGATGTAGTTAATTCTCTACATTGATCGACGAACTGAAATGGTGAATTGAGGTTAGAAGCTTATATTTAGGATGCTTTGTCATATGCCACTCTAATGAAATATGAAGATAGTAACTACGCGTGAGAAATGAATATTTGTGGTGTAGGAGAGAGTGTGTTTGAGGCCCTTAGATGATTTTTTATTAGTTAGTTAAAAGAGGGACGACCGCTATTTAGAGTTGACGTTTACGAGGGAGGATGTTTTTTCATCTTTTGCATATAAAGTTAGAATTACTAACACTAATCACATTTAAGGTACAACTGACGATCTTACATATAGATTTAATTTCAATTAATTATTTGTGTGTAATGTTTATATCCGACTGAGTTTGTACGTATATGATAGCATTCTAAATATATTATTAAATATCTTCACTACAAGAAACAAGACCTTTGTTGACGTACATTTAAGTCGACATAAACGTTGAAAAAAAAGCGTCGGAAGAACTTTTTTCAACGTTAAGACAAGGCCACGTCGGCGAAAGACAAACGCCGATGCGTAGCGTACCGACGTCGCAATAAAGGTAACGCCTACGTGCATTAGTCGCATCGGTATAGGTAATACTGACGTCACATCGGCAAAATACCTTCCCGACGCATTACCAAAACGTCGGGGAAGGTACCGTATGCCGACCTAGTGTTTACATCGGCAAAATTTTAATTTAATTTTTTTAATTATTTATTTTATTATTTTGTTTTTCTTATTAATATTGAATATTGTTTTCGATTCTCCCTTTGGCTCGAAATGTAATGTGCAATAATTTCTAAAATTTTAAAAATCACATTAATTATAAGAAATCAAATACATTATAAATGTTCAAAATGTTTTTGAACAATTACAATAAAAAAAACCTACACCTAGTAAACGGTAGTCGCGAACGTCACATAAATAATGCAAAACCTAAAAATTAAATAAAAATATAGTTAGAATATCACAGATGCAGAGTCACAAATTTAAATGTTGAAAAGTACGTACCCCAAGTGTTCACGAGCCTCTATGTTGGCGACTTATATCCTTGATTATCTTTCTCATTCATTCCATTTTTTGTGCATAATTTTCTTCGATACTACGAATTGTCTCGTTCATTTGGCTATCACGATCTGCTATTTGTCAATCAAGGTTTGTCACTATTCGATCCCACACCTCTACTCTTAGTTTTTGTTGTTGAATCAGACAGTTAGCGTTTTCAAGGTCATCCCTCAGTTGGTTAACCTCCGCAATGTGTGCTTAATGGTCATAAGAGGAGGAAGAAGCTGAGGAAGCAAAACTCTTCCTAGATTTGGGTTTAGGATCCCAACCAAGACCTTTTGAGTAGCTCGGTCGTCTACCCAAAATAGTATCGCATATCTCATCGTTGGAGAGCAGTTGAGAACCCTCTGGGACGGACTACGACTGAAGTTATAACATTTGATTTTGCACAATAATACAAGCTGGGGTTAGGAAAGATCATCGGAATTTAAATAGAAATTAATAATTAACAAGTTAGGGTGAACTTACATGTGTGTCCTTTGTCTTCGGTGAAACAAACTCGTTAGTACTACTAGCATGTGTCTCTCTAAACAACTCGACACGGCCCACTGGCAATCGCATGTTATAGTGATCTTGACTTATCGCTGAAAAACGATTTAGAACCGTTCTTATGGTTATAAGGCTGCTATGGTTGTAAGGCTGAAAAACGAAGTGTAATTAAAACGTTATATCCAAACAAAAATTGAACGAATTACTATTAAGGTAGACACGATATGAATCATCTAAAATTGTAGACTCATATAGTGGTCACAAAGAAAGTGTCAATCTAGCACCTGATTGACTAATCTGGACAGTGGGTTTGCCTATGCTTCTTCAGGGTCACTGAAATTAAAGTGTCAGTGATTCTCACCCTAAACTCTTTTCACACGGTGAGCATTTGATGCTCAACAAACCAAGTAAGTGATGGATCCTGCAAATCCAACACGAAAAAATGATATAAAATAAATAAGTTTGAGATTAGTCTTCTACATACGTAGGTTCAACACACACACACACACACACACACACACATATATGTTAAAAAATTTACAAACTTACTCCTAGGCCACCTTTTATGACCTCAATGTACTTGTGGGGTACATCTATCCATTTTAGCGCTTAAATTGGAAACGTCTCTCGCGTCAACACACCGATTGTGCCGCTGAAACGAAGGGCGTGTGTGGAGACAGGTCTATCCCCTCCAGGGAGATTGAAATGGGAATCCTCCCATTTTGCTGAATGTATCTCTCCAACTCAATGTTCCTGGAGTGTTGTTGCCTCCTCAGAACAGGTGTTGGAGAGGGTTAAGATGACTTTACAAAAGAATAAACAACCTATAATTAGATTGGACAGTAACAATGAGTACTAATATCTAAGTGTAATGAGATGAACCTGGAATGTTGCCCACCGAGGACGATCCTTCTGCATTATCTAACACATCCAAATCGAGAAAAATGTCTGAATAATGATTATTGATCGAAAAGTTAAACATAATTCCTGCAGACATAAATACCAACAAATGTTAAACAAAATGTAGTACTGCATAAACTAAATGTATAAAATTAAAAAGTATATGACTGATTTGTATATGCTTTAAGAAGACATTTTTATTCATTTTCGCTTGACCCGCTCTAATGTGATGATGATGATTGCTCTTTATCGTCTATGTAGTTGTCTGTGACAGGACACACAATATTTGGTCTTTCCACCACTGTTGAATCAACTTCAGTCCTACACAGAGTTGCATCCTCAATGAATGATACGTCCACACGATGTCTAACGATGATTTTCAATACATTAAGTTGGTCATTCTCGAGGTAGAAAACTTGATGGGCTTAGGTTGCATGAATCATTGATTCCTTAACGAACAAAAAATGGGACGTATTTATTAATTTATACCCTAGTTCCACGTGTGTTCTATGATTTTTGTTGATGTCTATGTGAAACCATCTACACTTAAAAAGCCAAGCACGTCATCCAAATGGTTATTGAACGTGCATGTCATCCAAGCCAATCACTTCATCCAAATGGATTTTTTTGTTGGTGTTTTAGGGCTATCTTGCGTAAGCGGGATTACCTGAAACAGTATATTAGGATAGAGGTGGGTGATGGTAGGCGGTGCAGAGTGTGGATGGATCCGTGATTGCAGGGTGGATCTATCATTCAGCAGTTTGGAGAAAGGATGATTTATGATGCGGCTAGTTGGAGGGATGCTAGGCTTGTCGATTTTATTGGTTTAGATGGAGAATAGAGGTGGCCTCCTGTTTCTATTAATCTGATTGACATTTGGGATAGGGTTCAGAGGGTTAGTATGTGTCCTAGTGTTGAGGATAAATGGGTCTGGATTCTGGGTAATCGTGATGGATTTTTGATTGCTAGTGCGTGGGATACTCTTCGTCCTCGTAGTGTCAAGGTTGGGTAGGCGGGTTTACTATGGAGTAGGGGAAATATTCCCAAACATTCCTTTTGTGCTTGATTGGCTATCAAGGACAGATTGAGTACTATAGATAGGTTGAGTCGGTGGGATACGTCAATTCCTTTGACTTGTATTCTTTGTGGAGGGAGTTATGAGTCTCGTGATCATTTGTTTTTTTCTTGTCCGTTTGGGTGGAAAATTTGGTCTAGGATCCTTAGAATCATGTCCTCTTCGCATAGGATTTGGTATTGGAGGGCTGAGTTGTCTTGGATTTGTCATCAAGGCATTGGAAAGGGGGTGAGAAAAAAATTGTGGTGTGTCCTCTGGTGTGCTATGATCTACTTTATTTGGCAGGAGCGTAATCATCGTCTTCATGGTAGTCAGGTTCCTGAGCCTATGATTATTTTCCAGCTCATTCGCTCGTGTATTCGTGCTCGTGTTGCTTCTTGGCCTGATAATATTCATGGTCTTATTTAGTTTTTTCGGTTTTGTATCTGCTTGTCCCCAGACTGTTGGGAGTTATTTGTTTTGTTTGTTTTCTTTATGGTTTGGTGTGTTTTGGTTCTCCGTTTTATTGTCCTGGATGATGTTGTTTTTTGGTTTTTTATCTTCTTCGTGCTTAAGTCTCATGCACTTTAATCTTTTTTAGTTGCATTTTTTTGGTTCTGTGCTTGTCGTCGGGCTGTGAGGTTGGTTTTATTTTGCTTTTGGATTTTTGTTATTTTAGGTTCTGTTTCGTTGTTTCGGGTTGCTGCCTGTCGTTTGGTCTCTTTTTTTTCTATGTTTGAGCTTTTTCTGCTCTTGTGCCTTGACCTCAGGCTGTGAAGTCCTCCTTGTTGTTGTATAATATTAATTATCTTTAAAAAAAATATCATAGAAAATGTTGTCGACACCACCTTCACTACCTTCACCGAGTACCATGACTCCACTGTTATGTATTGTGCGTTGGGAATCACGCTCAAACGTGTGAAATCGTACGCCACCGACAATGCATCTACTATTAGAACAAACCTCAAGTGTAGGTCTCATTACGAGTGAGAATAAATCTTCAGAAATATTATTTGAACTCTCACGCCTTTATGCTATAACCTGAAATTAGTGTACATGAACAAATTATTATAGAATATAAAATACCGTATGTAGTACTCTTTCTCGAAGTCATCTACTCCTACTATATATCTAAGCTTTGAACCATTCAGAAAAAAACTCATCAATGTCTTTTCAAAGTTTCAAAAATGGCTTCACCCCGACGATGTATCATCAACATTGTTGAGAATGTACCAATGAAAAAGTCATTGCTCTTTTTGTGATATGCTTAAAAAATGAGACGCTCCCAATGGTCATACCGTATGAACGAACACATCGAACTTACCAATCACCTCGTCCTCTTGAATGCTAATGTCATTTCGATTATCTCTGGTGAATCCTGTCTCAACCCCATGTAGATATCGTGAACAAAAAGTATTTAATTCGTTCAGAAGATAGCCTCTGCAATAGACCCCTCAAGACGTGCTTTGTTACGAAGGTGTTGTATTAGTGTGTGGAGACTTCTTTCAATGGGATACATCCAATGGTAAGAAATCGAACCAACAATCTTAGTCTCGTATAGTAGGTGAGCTGCAAGGTGTACCATTATATTGAAAAAGGTCGGAGAAAATATTCTTTCCAGTCTGCACAGTATAATTATTATATTTATCTGCAATCTGTCCAAATCACTTACTCTTATCGTCTCAACACACAAATCACAAAAAAAATTGCACAATTCAGTAACAGTGATGTACAATTTCTCGGTAAGAATAGACGAAAATCGATTAGTAGAAGTCGGTGTAGCAGAACATGACAGTGCGTTTTGAGACTTGATATGTTTCCCTTGTTTACATTCATACATCATGAAATATTAAACATGAATCCATCGGGAAACTTAACTAGTTTCGAAAACTTGTAAAACTTAACCCACTCGCTGCTGGTCAAACGGTAGCTTGCATGTGATTTCACCAATCGGTTATCGACTTCTATCAAATGTAAATTTTTTCTTATTTTTAAATCTTGTAGATCCAAACAGTCATTCGTGGTATCCTTGGTTTTTCTTCGATATTTAACAACGTACCGACCAAGTTGTCACAAACATTCTTTTCAATATGCATTAAATCAAGTTTGTGACGAATAAGTAGTCTCGACCAATAAAGAAGATCAAAGAAAATACTTTTCTTTGTCTAATTAAGAGCTCTCTTTTTCATATCTTTCAACACATGATGTTTGCTCATAAATGGAAAGCCCAACGAATCTAGTTGTTCCAAGATTTTTTTACTAGTCATTACAATTGGAGGTGCCTTACGCCTTTTCCATCATGTAGCCTACTTTTTTGCCAAATGTGGTTATCTGGAAGATAGCATCGATGTCCCATGAAAGCTATTTTCCCTCTTATCTCGAACGACGATATATCTCTCATGCAGATGAAACATGTCTGATACCTCTTCGTCACATAGATCATCATATGCTGGGAAGTCATTAAATATCCACAACAAGGTTACATACAATTGAAAACACTGATCTGTAAGACGGTCATACGTACGCACACCAAAATTCCATAGATTTTTCAATTCTTCAATTAATAGCTATAGGTACACATCAATTTCCTTACTAGGAGATTTTGGGTCGGGAATGAGAAAACACATGAAAAAGTTTGACTCTTTCATGCATTCCATGTCAGCAAATTATAAGGAATTAACACCACAGGCCACATATTGTACGAAGTACTCATATGATCGAACAGATTAAATCCATCTGAAACTAACCCCAAACAAACGTTACGTGGCTCTAAAGCACAATCAAGAAATTCATAATCTAAGTGTTTCCATCCATCTACATCAGCTAGATGTCTAAGCACACCATTTGTTCCCACTTGTTTATCTTTGTGTTATCTCATGTCCGTCGAGCTTTCTTGCAATACAAACCAAGCGTTGTAATCTTGACACCAATAGAAAGTAGATCAATACTTTCTGCAGAATTTTTTTCTTGATGATCTACTGTTGGAATGAACCATGTACCGAGACTTACCACAAGTCGAACATTGTTGTAAATCCTCGAACTCCTTCTAGAACAAGACACGATCATACTTACAGGCATGAATAGTCTTGTATCCAAGGCCCAACTCACTTAACTTACGTTTAGCTTCGTAGAATTAACCAAGGATATTGGTACCTCACATTAGAAATGCACGCTTTATTATCTATAAAATCATATCGAAAAACTTGTTGCTCATACCATTCAGAACCTTCACATATGCATCATCGTAACCAAAAAGTTAACGGATGAACAGTCGGGATATAACTCACGACTTGATTCTTTTAATAACTCTTTAAATATCACATTTGTTTTATCTTCTTCTAAATCTACTCCACTGATAAATGACATTTCATCCTCCAAACATTCTCTCATCCTTTCTACGTGTTCAATACCAACTTGAAAATCATGCACCATATCCAACATTTCGTTTTCTTCAGAAAATGGGTTACTGCTAGTTCCTTCATCAAAAGGATTATTACTATTACTCGTTCCTTCATGAAGTAGTCACATACCTCGGTACAAGTTCATAGGCTCTCCATGATACACCTAGTCTATGTATGAAAAGACTATTCCACTGGTTAATAGATGTTGCTCCACACCCTCTAATGAGTCCCAATTTGAATTCATACATCTCTTGCATGGATACCTTATGTATTCATAATTATTGACATGATGTTTTGCAACCTCTAAAATTTGGGAAACTACTTCTGTACTCAACCGAAAACCTATCCCTAAGTTTCATCCAACTCTTGTCCATCTCGTTAAAAGCTCTACAACATAAATATATTTAATTAGTTTTATATCTCTCCTCTCAACTTACTCCAACTTACTTCAATTTAACTCCAACTTACTCCATCAATAAGCGAAACTTAAGTTTAAATCTAACGAACATTTTCAATATACCTAACAATTCATACATACTTAATTAAAATTAAAGCCCCTTAATAATACATAAATAAATAGGCTATCATAACTGCAGGATAGCCATAAAATTCACATTCATGTTAACTTTAAATTCAAATTCATAAACTAATTGATACTAAACAAAAATTCATATTTACATTCAAATTTAAATTAACTATAAAATTCAATATCTAATTCTTATTCACACTTTAAAAAACATACATTACATAGATTATATAATATCAGCATACAATCTTATATTTACACATCCAATCTCAAACTTACATATAAAAGCTCATACATTTTCATATAAAAACATATATAATATATTACACATACATACATCTCTTGCATGGATTACACATACAAAATTACATAATACATTACCAAAAATACAGTGAATTTCAAACTACACATGCATGCATTTCAAACTATACATAATAAAACATACATACATTTCAAACTATATAAGTTTCAAAATAAAAAAAATGGAAAAAATCTTATATCAAGCAAATCAATAATGGAGGATGAGGGAGGATGACGGAGTGGTGGGCAACGGTGGCAACGAACGACTGTAGTGTGACAGACGACGACGATAGAGGCGGGCGAACGACCTTCTTCCCTCTCTTTCTCTTTTTCTTCTTTTCTCTTTATCATTTTGTGTGTTCTGTGTTAACTGAACAAATAAGGAAGCGAAAAGTCGATGCAGCTCGAAAATGTTGGTATTTCCAGCTTTCCCTGATGCATCACTAATGGCATCGGGGAAAACCCAATCATAATCATTAATGCGTCAAACCTTTGCCGACATGGTTAATGTTGACGTCGGCAACAATATAAATTTAATAATATAATTACAACTTTTGCCATGTAGGCAAAAAATTTAAATAAAAATCAATGTTTACACTTTTGCTGATGCTCTTACACACGACATCGCAAAGATTTGAATAAAATAATATTATTCACCTTCGCCGACGTGGATAGTAAGGACGTCGGCAAAAGTTTAAATATTAATTTCTATTCAAAACTTTTGCCGACTTACTTACTCATGACATCGGTAAAAGTTGTATCATAATAATTTTATTTAAACCTTTGCCAACGTCGTGTGTAAGTACGTCGGCGACCTCGGCAAAAGTTTTAACTAAAAATTAATGTTTAAATTTTTGTCGACGTCGTAGTCAACCGCGTCGACATTATCCCCTTATCCCGACGTGTATCCCACCACGTCGGTGTTGCCGCTCTTCACCAATGTCGTTTTTCTTGACTTCCGTTACGACATCGATAAAAGTCTCATTTTCTGTAGTGCTTCAATTTCGTAGTAGTTTTCTTTATTTATTTTTTATGTGTTTTGTTGTCTATATTTTGTAGAGAATTAAATTAGTTAAAAGGTTGATAATGAAAAAGGAAGTAAAATTGAACTCAGGTTGAGCTTTTGGAAGCTCTGAAGAGAAGAATCCTAGTTAAATGTCCCAAAGAGCTGGCTGCATATATTGAGATGCTATTATAGACATTTCAAAACAAGTAGATCCAAGCAGCAAAGTGTTTTGACGTTGTTGCGATAACGTGTCTATATATTCATATTTTTCTCTTTGTTTAGACTTCTTTTAGGGAAACCTTTTGCACGATTTCTAGGACTGAGGTTCCTTCTACTTTTTCTCCCTTTATATTGTTTCAAGTTGATTCCATTGAAAATTTTAGTTATATTGTTGCAATACTCAGTTAAATTTCAATACTTTAATCTAAATAGTTATATTATTTCACTCCTATTCTTGTTCTCATTCTCTATGCACTTTTATTGATTGAAATTGACATTGCCATTATTGATTGAAATTGACATCTCAATAGTATTGATTGACTTGCATCATCACTATCCATGATTTAAAGATCCATATAATTGTTTTGAATGATTGTTTAACTTTTGTAGCATGAGAGTTCACTCAGTGTATGTCTTATATGCCTTTTAACATACAACTCACACGATAAACTCGATGATAAAATAAACAAAAGATGTTTAACTCTTACTATATCACCTAATTGATGAACATCTTGTTGAGGACTTAATATGGAATGCTATCAATCGTGCCCGGTTTTGGTTGTAATATTTTGTTTATAATCAATAAACTTAGGAAAATTAACTTGTCACGCCTTTTTTATCTTAAACCTTCTTAAACCAAGTACTTGGATCCTCAGTTCGATAAGTCCGAAACTTGAATTACAATGGGATGAAGCTACCTTAAATCACTTTCATAAGATTTGGTCTTCTTTCTCCTTTATTTTTCATACTTATTGTCACTCCAACCCTCTGTTTTATTGCTTTTATAAGATCGAACTTTGACATTGAGAAATCCTTCAGTGTTTCTATTTTGGTTGGTCTCGATACCCCCATGGGTTCGTAACCTGAGTCTTGACTGGCTACTGTGTACTAGAATAACATGAAAAGGCAAAGTAATGTCGTTCCATAAAACTTAAAATCCACGGGTTGAGAAAGAACATTGTCTTTTAGACATTCTCAAACATAGAAACGCAAGTCCACTCGATGTAAGATATCACCAATATACATACATTGAAGAACAAGTTATAAAGAAAATGAATTAGCTGTTATATTATCATTGCAGTTACTTCTTGGTTCTACACCCATTTTTAGTATATGATTAGCATAGAATTACCTCCATCCACAGACAAAATGAATCCATGGCAAGCTTGCAGTAGAGTCGAGTTGAAAAAGTTTACACGAAACCGTTGGATTCCAGTAATGCTATGGATGGCACAGCAAGCAGAAGTTAATATATATGTGCTGCATCATGGAGAGGAACGTTTTGGTTTCCTCAAATCTACTACTATTACACTGATGTTGTCCTTGCT
>JBBPDI010000023.1:10642368-10658288 GCA_037974545.1 Cucumis variabilis
TCATCTTTCAATCGAAGAGTAAGATCAGACAGAGTCCAAGTGTCCGTAATACGTCATGCAAAGAATTTTCTCACTTTATCCCATTCTACTTTTGACTTTTATAGGACCCTACATTGCCATATATGGCAGACTAATTGTTTGGGTTGAGGCAGTCTTGCAATATTCTTTGCGCTCATTGATAAGGAAAATATTTACAAAAAATAAGAGGAGGTCGAAAATCTCAAATACTTTGAGCCGCTATTTCATCATTCTTTTTTGCATCTCCCTCTTTCACATATTGAATTGCGCCTCCTCCTTTCTGCTGCCTTCTTAGTCTTTTGTGCGACCGCCGCCCCTCTCCTTTCAGTCGAGCGACTTTCGCCCCTCTCCTTTCAGTCGAGCGACTTTCGCCCCTCTCCTTTCAGTCGAGCGGCTTTTGCCCCTAATTATGATTTTGGATATTTCTCCCTCGATCCAACCCTAGAAGATGAGGAACCTCTTCCTTACAAACATACTTTATATAATCCAACTTCTCTGCATCCTTTAGCTTCTGAAAAACCTTCTTCTTTGCCTCAGAATCTTTCTATATCTATACCACCTGTAGTAGATGTTGGAACTTCGGTCCCCTACTCCATCTAGCCCACCTCTTTCTATGGATACCTCTTTTTCTTCTTCTTCGAAAGAAGCCTTCCCTCAAGACGAAGAGGTCCTGTCGGAGCCTCGACCCCCTACTTGAAATATTTCTCTTGAGACCTCAATTAGAAATAGGCTGAGAATATTAGAAGGAAAAGAATCAAAGTTTCTTCTGGGTATGTCGGCAGAAGAATTTTGGGAAAGTGAGGTCAAGAAAAATCTGGACGAGAGCTGATTCAGAACCAATATAATAGGCAGCTCGACTTTCAGAGTAGATACTGTTAAATAATTGAAAAACGCCATCTTTTATCTGAGCGGGTTTTACACATTCAAAAGGGATCGCAACTTGCAGGCAAATGCTCCTTCTGATCTGATCGAATGCATCTTTGACTTTTTGACTGATCTCCACGATCAAATAAACAAGAACCAGAACGAGGCCCACACGGGCAGCAGTCCAGAAGAGAGGGATCAGTGTTCACTTGATTTTTCTAGATATCATCGGGGAGGATCTTAAGAGCCATGGGCCAAGCTCCCCCTATATCAGGGATATCCTGAACCACTAGACACTCTAATATAGGATTTCTTTTCATAAATAACCGCTCCAATGGAGCAAAGTGATTCTACCGGAGGACTCCCTGAAAGAAGAAGGAAAGCCATAAAAAAAGTTCAGACAAGACCGAAGAGGGGAGAAGTCCCAACAAGGTAGCTATAGGGGAACCTGTGGCTGGATTAAATCCATAGCGTCCAGCAAGAACATCCATAAAGGGGAGCAAATTATGGCCGCTTGATAGAGGTTTTAGTGGAATGAATGAGTTTCTGGAGCAGTTGTGAGTGCTTTAAAGAAGATCAAGCCTAGTGGTCTATGTTTCATAAATCAGTCTGATTATCGATAGACGATGAAAACATCTTGGAAGCCCACAGAGCGGTTCAAATCCCATTCTTTCTCCTGAAATTTGCTAATAACGTAATTCATGAAAGAGGGATCCGCCTGAACAACTTAGACCATTTCTTGAGTGAGACCTAAAATGGACGCGCAGAAAGAAAGGTTTAAAGACTCAAATTCTTTTTACCTTCCATCCCATCTATTTTAAAGAAGAGCATAGAAGTAGTTGAGAGGCAGGGTAGCCCTTGTTCATTGACTTCTTCTTTCTATTCTTTTATCCAATTAGAAGAAAGGACTTGCGTAACCCCTGGCTCAAACCCACCCGTTAGAGCAGCGAGCTGCTTACTCCTTTCAATCGAAGGATAAGTGTGAAGCAACAAAAGATCAAAATTAACAAAGAAGACAAGACTCAAATTAAGAATAAGAAAGATCAGTCAGAAGAACCTACTAAAATATAAGAAGCCAGAGAAGAAAGATGCATAATATCTAAGAGGGAGTGCAAGCAGCTTCATGATCTCTTCATTCTCATCTCTCTGATTAGCTTGAGAAACCCCTGAAAGATTTCTGCCTCAATGATCTTTCACAGTTCTTCATATCTTATTATTTCTTTAGAGGAGTGAGAGAAGAGAAATCTCATCTAATAGCATGAATATTCTTCACCCCTTATCTCTTCATCTCCTATTTATAAGGCACAACTTACTTTGACGTTTCCAATTTCCCATAGAATCTTTGGGGCTTTCCTAGCAACTCTCGTTTTCTTTTTTTAACTTTTTTGTCTGAAAATGGGTTTGATTTGCTTCACCTATTCAAATTTCTACGAATTCTTCTTTTATTCAGCAAAGCTCATCCTAATATCCGTCGAGATTACTGCCTTAGCCCTGTCCTATCATCTGTATAACGGGGTTCGTCATTTATTTCATGATTTTTCTTTTGAAAGAGAGATCCTCACTACTTCAAAGCCAAATATCTTATGATTGATAGCTCTCTTCTTTAAAGCTTATGTCGTAGAAGATCAAGCTATTGGCCTTTTATCTGCATCTTCCTAACCAAAACCCAGAAAGAAGATTAGAATATGCTCGACTGGTACTTGGCAGAGAGGTATCATAGAAAGCTACTTTATCTTCTTTTCAAAAAGCCCACAGAGCGAGCAATAAAATATGCCTTTCTTTTCATGAGAAGATCAATGAAGAAGGTTTAAAGAATTTTACTTTACTGCTTATATCTATCTTCTTCTAATCAGAAAAAAAGAGAGAGAAGACGAAGGCAGAACCTACTATTTAGAATCAGACTCTAACGAAGAAGTCCCATAAGAAGAGATACATCAAAATGAAATTCGTATTTTTTAGGTTTTCAGGCTAAGAAAAAGCCTAGTAGAAGGAACCTTTACCAAGTCATCCTTAATCTTGCATCAAGCATCAATCATATTTCATCGATCCTCTTACTAGTAATCCACTCCATTTTCCTTATACGTCGTGGGCTTCAAACCTTGTCGTAGGCCGCCTCAATGAACAAGGGGGCTTTCTCTAGTAGGTTTAGCCCTTGTTTATTGACTTTCTCTTTCTGGGAGAGTCCCATAAATCAATATGGATATAAATCAGTCCTTCGCCTCAATGAACTTTGTGACTGAGGATGGATAGGCTTTCCTGATTTAGGCTTTCTTTAGTTGAATAGCTCTCATCAATATCCCTGTCTTATGGAACCTCGCAATATTCTTTGCACCTATCCTCCGTCCTTAGTTATTCTTTATATCCATATGAGCTTAGCTTTCTTTCTTTGCGCCTTTCTTTTTGGAAATTCATGGATAGGGCTTTAAACCTTGAACTGAAAACCTCTGTAGATATTATGATCCTCTAGAACCTACTATTTCTCATCAAACCTATCTTCCTTATACCTTTTTATTCCATCCGCTTCAATGAACAAGGGTCTTGTCTTCATTTTCTTCTGTCGCTTTCTTCTCAAACTCTTTCTACTACCTTCTTTCTTGCTGCCTCTAATAATCCTACTCCTAATCCAAACTTTTCAAACTATATGGATGGTCCTACGGATAAATCCTCCAGACTACTCCTAATCCAAACTTTTCATTAAGGAATGTCCTACTCCTTTATGGATAGTCCTCTAGATGAATCCTGCGGACTCCGGACTACTGTTAATCCTTTAAGGAAGGTCCCACTCCTAATCCTTTAAGGAAGGTCCTTTGGATAAATCCTCCAGACTCCGGCTAAACCCTGCGGACCAGGACCCTTGATAGTTGAATCCTGTGGACTCTGGACTCTGGACTACTCCTAATCCTTTAAGGAAGGTCCTATGGATATATCCTCCGGACGTAGGATGAATCCTGCAAAACCTGGACCATTATAGAGCCAGCAGGACCCAACTTTTCATTACAGAATGTCCTACTCCAGTTCTTTGTGGATGGTCCTACTCTTAATCCTTTAAGGAAGGTCCTCCGGATAAATCACCAGGACCCCCTAATGGATGGTCCTACAGATAAATCCTTTGGACTACGGACTTTGGACTACAAATGAATCTTTCAGACTCAGACTACTTCTTAAAATTATGAAAGGTCCTCCTCCTAATCCTTTAAGGAAGGTCCTTCGGATAAATCACAGGATCATTATAGAGCCAGCTGGACCCTTGATAGTTCTACATATTCATCTTTCGGACTCGGACTACTCCTAATCCTTTAAGGAAAGTCCTACGGATATATCACCAGAACCGTTATAGAACCACTAGGACCCTTGATAGTTCTGCAAAACCAGGACACTTGATAGTCGCATCAGCAGGACCCTTGATAGTTCGGGTCAAAGATTCTGAAACAATTTATTATACCAAAGCTAGGCCACAGGAACACACTGATTTTTGTACAAGCGGCGATCTATTTTTCTTACAAGCAGCTTTACCAAGTTGTAGAGGTTTAGGGGAAAGCTTTGTTTGCAATTTGACCTCTCCTTATACGCGAGATCATGGACTCCTTTTTCATTTAGGATCCCCTTTCCTTTCGACATTTAATTCTTTCTTTTTCTTGGTGTGGAATCACAATCATTACACATTCATTCTTGGTCTGGCTGCTGGTCTAGTGATCCCTCCTCTCCTAGGTGCCCTCTCCGCCTGAAATTCATTTTTAGGTATAGGAGTCTCGCCGCTTCACACGTTGTCAGTGCAGTCTACCTATTGAAGACCATAATGTAAGTAACTCAGTGCTCTATATATACGGGGGAAATGAAAGCAGAATTTGTTCGAATCCTCCCACCCATACATGCTCAATCTTTTTTTTAGTGGTTTCCTTAGAGATCTTTCTCATTAATGCAACTTTCATTTTGCTCATTCATGGAGTTGTATTTAGTACCTCTAAGAAATATTCTTATCCATTGTTAGTTAGTAATGTGGGTTGGCTTGGATTACTTAGTGTTGTGCGCCTAGAAGGGCAACGCGCTTTGGGATGCGAAGGAGCTATTATCGTCCAACTCCCTAACCTAATGTGGGACCAAGTTCGGGCCATAGGGAACCGTAGCATAAGGGGACGTCTAATCCTTTTGTCACCGCAAGGCTGGCTAATCATACGCAGCAGGCTTGAAGACCCCTGGTTCTAGAAGGCACATGAGTCCGAACGCTATGTTGAATGTGTGATGGACACTACACTACGTAGGTACCTGTACAGATGAGGCATCGATCGGTCCTAAAAACAGCGGCAGCAGAGGAGTTCACGACTGGACGTTCTGCAATCTAGGGATCACTAGGTAGCTCTTTCGCTCTTAAGTTATTGGGGGGGTATAGCACAATTCTAATTGGAGGAGGCTTGCTTTGCCTGAGTGACTGATCCTGCCATAAAATAATGTACTCCTACCTATAGCACTGACAATCGAAGTCGAGCATACATACAACGATCTTCATGCGTGAATAGCCAGAAGGAAAGAAAGGGCAGTAGATGATAATGAAAAAATGGCTAAGCGTGAGGGTCTGGACGGGCGAAATGGATGAGCGAAAGGTTCCATGCCATGGAGTGAGGAATATCCCGAGTCTCATCTAAGACATTAAAATGAACCTCGAGGTGCTACCGAGGAACTAGAGGACCTTCTCGAGCATAGGATAGGCAATTGAGATCTTGAGCTAGCCTCTTTGTTATGGGGAACCAATGCTCTAGGCCAAATAGAGCTTACCTCTGGCACCTTGCTTTCTCCACTTTGTGGGCATATTAGCTTAGCTGCGCTTAATAGGTCAATTTTCCTTCCATTTAGACTCCCAGAAAGTTCAAGCCTAGCTCCGTGGGCCACGCTACACTCCCACTCCAAGCTAGGCCTGCTGAGCGAGATGCATTGCTCTTTCCTCTTCTATGGACGCTCCTCACATATCCCCAAAGGGAAGAGACAGACTTTTTTCGAAGGCGGGCTTTCTCTCTACAAGCCAAAGAGGCCCCAAGACAAGGTAGAATTATTGGGAAGGGGACATGAGAAATAGAACCTGGTTGGATTTGGGCTGGTCTCGTGGTCCCATTCCTAACCAGTTTCGAAAAGGTTCGCTCATGTTGGAGGGAGCATCCCCAGATCGATCCGCTAGTTCACGCAAATTGGAAGAAGTTATCACGGATGAGCCACATGCATGGAAACTTGCACGTGTGGTTTTGGTCGTCAATATTCTTTTCACCTTCTTCATTGACGCGTTATCTAATAACCTTGCTTTTGCTTGCCGCTGGCGCACCTCTCCTAACTATTGCCCGTTTATTCTGGAATCATTTTTTAAAAAGGGACAATTTGACATATTTCTGCCAAATACTTCTATTATTAAGTGCGACTGGTACCATTTTGATGTGTTTTGATTCTTTCTTTAAAGAGAGGTTTGATGCTTTTGAATTCATTGTATTAATTCCACTTCCTACTCGCAATATGCTCTTTATGATCTCAGCTCATGATTCAATTTCCATGTATTTAGCTATTGAGCCTCAAAGTTTATATTTTTATGTGATGGCAGCATAAAAAAGAAAGTCAGAATTTTCCAAGGAAGCCGGCTTGAAATATTTGATCTTGGGTGCATTTTCCTCTGGAATCTTACTGTTTGGGTACGACCGGACAACTACCGATATCTAAATATCTTCTTTCTGAGAAATCAATGATTTAGTAAAATGGAAGAAATTCCAAGCCTATCTGTAGGACTCCCATAAAGATTGAGTTCCATAAATTAGTCCGACGCACTTTGAGTGGAATCTTTTCGAAATTCTTTCATGAGACAAGAAAAGGAGTTCATCACTGATTTTTGCCATTTTTAGGTTTGGAAGAAAGCCTAGGCAAGGGTCAAAAAATGATCTCGGACTATTTTCATTCATTGATCTATTTTGATGCCTCTAGAGAGCCTATCTTTCAGTTCTATATAAAGAAGTAGTCTGCGGAAGTTTAGTTTCCTTCTAATGGATAGTCCTGGACCTTTCTTCTTTGACCGCCTTGATTTTAGCCTTTGGACCTCTTCACAGGCTCAAAGAATTATCGAAGGCTAGGCGCAAAGTTCTATTTAGTTAATTAAGGATAGTCTTAATTTGTTTCATTACTACAAGTCCTACTCGGTTTTTTATGGAATACTCCTACGGATAAATCACCTGAACTGTTCTAGAGCTAACATGACCAACTTTTAATTATGGATAGTCCTATTCCGGTTCCAAACTTTTCATTATAGAATGTCCTACTCTGGTTCTTTGCAGATGGTCCTACGGATAAATCCTTTGGACTATAAATTCATCTTCCGAACCTTGGACTTTTCCCCCTTTGCGAGAAGTCCTCCGGATAAATCTTTCAGACTACAGATTCATCTTTTGGAACAAGACCGTTATAGAGCCAGCAAGACCAACTTTGAATTACAAAAGGTCCTACTCCTAATCCTTTAACTAAGGTCCTACGGATATATCCTTCAGACTCCAGATTCATCAGCAGGACCCTTGATAGTCGCATCTTGCAGACCCTGGAACTTTGTTTGATGGATAGTCACCTGGACCTATGTTTGGTCGGGGATCTAGACAGATGAAAGTAGGGAAATCTAAGTATATATATACAACGTCCCCTCTATGTAGTTGTCGAGATAGGGCAATCGATCTACATCTTTGTCCATAGCCCTGGTGTCTCGATCTCCTATGTGCAAAATCAGAGGGACTAGTTCCTATGGAGATTCCCCTTGGTCTAATTCCACGCCTCATGACGAAAGGGAAGTTGGCGTGGCGTAAAGTTCAGATTGAGGGAAGTAGAGTGAAATTCCCTTGAGGGGTATTTCGAAGGTGTAACTAGGCAACGAAAAAGGGGCCCGATACTGAAAGATGAGTCGCAGAGCGAAGGAACTCGACCCTTTTGAGAGTTATAGAGAAAGAGGAAAAAAGAGAAAGAGAAAGAGAAAAAAAGACTTGATCTTTCATGATCTCTGAATTCGATCTTTCATTCTCTTTTACAGGAGCAAAGCAAGTCAACTGTCAAGGAGAAGAGTGACCGGTTCACCAAACCCCGACCCAGTGTCCCACGTTCTCCAGGTCTGAAGGGATCTAGTACCCAACTACCGACTCCTCCCAAAATTACATTATCGGAGCCGAGCCAGGAATGCCCATTAGTGGACACCCACCACTTTTCACTAGTTAGAGAGGCCCTCTTTAATACATGAAAAAAAGATGTTCACAGGGGCCAGAAAGACTTGGTCATAGGAACTTAGACCTCCTACACGCTGGTAAAGGAAAAGCACCTCAATCGGATCAGAGTAAACAAGAATGTCGATCACCTTGAAAGAATTCACACGCGGAAACCAACTTTCCCAAAATGAGGGGAGATCCGCTACTTACTGTTCACAGAAACATCCGACCTATACCAGAGTCAAGTCGTCCATATGAACCTACTTAAAGGGCTTAAAGGAATCTAAAAGGAAGAAAAGAAAGCCTAGAAAAAACTAGAAAGGAAGATAGGCTTTTCAATCTTCTATGAACCTACTAGTTTAAGATTCAATCAGAGCAGGACTATCCACTGAAAGTAGAAAAATATCAGAATATCTACAGAGGTTTCAGAAGAAGAAGGTGAAAGTGAAAGAAGAAGAAGAAGAAAGCCCACCTTCCCAGAGAAATCAAGCCCACGTAGCAGTGCGAGTTAAGTTAATTACGGATAGTCCTACGAAGGTTCCAAAATTTGAATTACGAAAGGTCCTATTCCTAATCCTTTAAGGAAGGTCCTATGGATAAATCTTCTGAACTTCGGGTAAACCAACAGGACCCAACTTTTCAAACTATATGGATGGTCCTACTCCTTTATGGATAGTCCTTCGGATGAATCCTGAGGACTCCGAACTACTCCGGTTCTTTGTGGATGGTCCTACGGATAAATCCTTTCGACTACAGATTCATCTTTCGAACCCAGACTACTCCTAATCCAAACTAATGGATGGTCCTACAAATAAATTCTCCAGACTACTCCTAATCTAAACTAATGGATGGTTCTACGGATAAATCCTCCAGACTACTCCTAATCCTTTAAGGAAGGTCCTACGGATATATCACCAGGACCCTTGATAGTTGAATCCTGCGGACTCCAGACTCCAGGTAAACCCTGTGGACCTGAAACCTTGATAGTTCTACGGATAAATCCGCAGAGAGGAAGCCTCACCGGATTTTAGGTTACAGTTGAATAGACCAACTAAGGATAGGAGAGAATATGCTTTTCCATTAGGATCTCTTCGGTTATCATAGGCAGAGCAAATATAGGAGTTCATACGACTGCCTTAACCTAGAGACCGAATTGGATAAGAAGAAGGAGAGGTGCCATAAGACAGGGATATTGTTTTGAGGAGAAGGCTCAATGAATTTGAGAAAGCACTACGGATTTCCAAATGGATAGTCCTCCAGACTGGTCCGAAGGCATCATAGGTGCTTCGGTTAATTATGGAAAGTCCTACGAAGGTTAATTATGGAAAGTCCTATGAAGGTTAATTACTATATGGCTGGTCCTACAGATAAATCCTTTGGACTACTCCTAATCCAAACTATGAATTACGGAAAGTCCTACTCCTAATCCTTTAAGGAAGGTCATACGGATAAATATCCTTCGGACTCTGGACTACTTCTAATCTAAACTTTTCACTACGAAATGTCCTACGGATAAATCCTGCAAACTACTCCTAATCCTTTAAGGAAGGTCCTACGAATATATCTTCTGGACTCCGGATTCATCAGCAGGACCCAACTAATGGATGATCCTACTCCTAATTCTTTAAGGAAGGTCCTACGGATATATCTTTCGAACTCCGGATGAATCAGTAGACTCCAGACTACTCCTAATTCTTTAAGGAAGGTCCTCTGGATAAATCCTTTGGACTCCGAGTAAACCCTGCAGACCAGGACCAGGACCTGCAGTTCTTTGCGGATGGTCCTACTCCTAATCCTTTAAGGAAGGTCCTCCGGATAAATCCTCCAGACTTCGCGTAAACTATAAGGACATCGAACTACAAATTCATCTTCCAGACCAGGACCCAACTTTGAATTATGGAAGGTCCTACTCTTAATCCTTTGCGAAATATCCTACGTATATATCACCAGGACCTTTGATTGTAGAATCAGCAGGACCCTTGATAGTTCTACTGATAAATCACCTGGACCTTTGTTTGGCGGGGAATATGAGTAAAGAAAAGGAAGAACTAGTTCGAAGGCTCAAAGAATTTGAGGAATGAAGAGTTACGACAAAGAATTTGCGATGGAGCAGATCGAAGCTCCTCTATTTCAGAATAGCAAAGAGGCCTAAGCTGCTCGACCAGTTGGGCCAGATTGACCAGGACTAAGCTTTAGACTAGGACGCCTTAGTCGCTTGGATGAAGTCATCAGATGGAGTTGGAGAGGGATAGGAAGAAAAAAGGATAGGAATATAGGGAAAGATCAAGACTTCCAATACGATTATTAAGTCGATTGAGGATCGCATGCCTGTAGCATCCCAAGAAGATTGAGTTTTTGACAGGAAGAGGTGTAAAGTAAGCCCTTCGCATATTTCATTGTGCCTCCGAACTGGATCTTGTAGCGAGTTTCCGGAGCTTAGAGGTTAGAATACTGATTATTACGACTTAACGAGGTGCTCAGCCTCAATACAAGATCAAAAAGCTTTTACTCATCAGACGAAGAGTACTCAAAGCGAAGAGAGATCAGACTAATTCAGAAAGGAAAAGAGAGAACCAAAAGGATCGAAGAAGGAATTTGGGGAGTCAGATCTTCTTGCTCCAGAGGCTGAGTCTGCGGAGAGGTTATTTGTCCTAATTCCCTATCTTAAGTTTAAGTAAAGCCGAGACTTATCTACCCTTTTTTCATTGTCGAAAGCTGGTTGGCATGATGAGGCAGGAAAAGGCTCAAAGAATGATCGAGTCAACACATATATTTCTTTCTATATAGAAAGTCAAAATACCTGAAAATTCTTCTTTGATGAAAGCATAGGCAAGGTGCAAAGAATATTGCGAGGAGTAGGAGCAAAGAACAAAGAAGAGAATGGCGATCAGATCCATGAAAAATCAAGGTCCAGATCCTTAGGCAACAAAACAAAGGCAGGGATCTTATAAGTTACGCTTTCTTGATTGTTAGTAGGTTTAGAAGGAGAAGGGCTTCAAAAGAAAAAAAAGTAGGGTTCAGAGTTGACGAGGTTAGAATATGCAAGACCGATAGGTTGAGAGGAAGCATAGGTAGGTAAGGGTGAAGTCAGAATAAGTGGTTGACTGGGGAAGGCAAATTTATCCTTTTTTCCCTCTCATCCGTGTTAGTATTCATTGTATAAGTCCTTCTACGAATGGAATTAGGAATGAGATTTACGTCAGGGTCGGTCATCTCTTCCATCTAGAATTCCATCTCTTCTTTGCTTTTTAGTACCGCTTTGATTTGAGTTCAGATTAGGATCGACCAGAACACTTCCCTTTCCACTTGTCTTGTCCTCTTCAATCCCTTCTTCTTCTGTCCAATCAAATATCCCGGTTGAGCTGGGTTGGTACATCAATCGGCATATTCCTTCTTTGGTACACATATCCTGAGATCTCAATCAAGTTCTTGAATTCGCAATAGCACGAATCTTACATTGAGCCTGAGGAAAATGTGAAGAATTTCCATTTTGGAGAATAGGGAGTAAGTAAGGGGAAGGCTATAAGTAGGCCCTTTGTGTTGGCTGCTTGCCTTTATACGGCTTGGCTTCGCTATCGGAGGTCAGCTTATAGTATTCCTACCATCAAATAATGCCGATGAGAAGGTGCCCTTCGCTAGAAGGAAGCAAGACAACATAAAGCTTCTTCGCACCTCTCATCGAGTTCGAGATCTTAATTCATTCATTAAAGGGGCTAAGAAGTATGATAACCTTTTCTCTCCAAACGGGGCCCCTATTCCCTAGCTTACTCTGACTGATCATTCCTCTTCCTCTCAAAATCGATCGTATGAAGATGGAAGACTAACCTCATTACTCTGTATTCTTATCCTACTTTTGTCTACTCGCAAAAAGATCTAATTCCTCCTCTCTCTCTCGGGCAGTTAAATATCGATCCTCCATCCAGCTACCCTATTCAAAGAAGAAGTATGATACCATCGTCAGTCTTTCCTTATTCTAGGCTGATCATACCCCTTGCTTTCAAGCTCAAGCTTCTCTTCCGAAAGAGAGAATACTAAGTCTTCCATTTATTTCATCTGCCCCTATGATTGATTCTTTTCCTTATTACCGCGTAGTGGGGTCTTCCTCTTCAGAAACTGTATACCTAGTAGGCTGAGTTGGAAAGGAAGGAATGGATAATAGATTAAGTAGTAGCTCTCTGTTTTTATGAAAAATCAATCAATTGAAAAGAAATGGTTGGGCACCTCTCCTCTCCAGAAGAACGGCTTAGCAGCAACTCTTATTGACCAAGGGTTATTTCCTTCCATTTTTCACATAAGAAATCATACATGAAAAGAATAGAAGGATTCATGAAAGAGAAAGGGATGCCTCGAATGGAAAGAGGATCCCATGAAATGGGAGAACAAGGAAAGGGAGGCAAGAATTCCTCAATGAATCTAAGAAAAAAGACATAATATCTAAAGAAGAGAATGAAAGAAGAGAAAATGATGAGGCGGGCTGACTCGAACCAGACTGAGAATGAAAAGTCTTCGTCCTTTGCCTTTGCTGAGAATAGAAAGGTCTATCCGGAATGAGAGATTTTTAGTCAATTTTTCTTAGAATGAAAGAAGGTTAAGGAAGACGTAGCGGTCAATGCTGGAATAAGAGAAAAGATATGAAGCCGAAAAAGCACTCAAACTATGCAAGTCTGCCTCTCTTATGCTTCGTGATCGATCTGAGATTCTAACTTCTCTAACCTCTTCCACAAGATCTGAATACTAATTCTAAGAGAATACTCTCATTCCCACAGTGATTTTAAATAATAAGACCGATCCAACTCGGTCGCTGCTCCCATGTCATATGGTCTAGCTCCACTCTTCTCCCGTAGCTCTCGCTGCTTCGCTTCCATTTTCTGGGTTAGCTGGCCATGTCCCCTCTTTCAGTAGGTGTCTTCTCCCCTATTTCAGTATTGGGTGTCTTCTCCCCTCTATTGGGTCTTACCTTTTGTCTCTAGCTTTTGAGACTTGATACAGTCGAGCCTAACCTTGATTATTCTTCTTTATATATGACCACTAGTGAAAATTGATTGTGAATATAGAGGTTCTCAGATGCTACACTAAGGCAGGAGAGGTTCCCCTGAGTCCTGTCTTATTCTTTGATAAAGAGATTTGATCCTCGTAGCTACCTATTAGACCTTGATTTTTCCACAATATTCTTTGCACCTCGCAATATTCTTTGCGCCTTTGTTTTTGGCGTGGGAATTGAACCAAAGGCGAAGGAGTCGTAAAATAAAGTGGAAATCTCTTACTGGCATCAAAATGCAATTCCTTCCCGCTCCATCTTCCTCTATTTTTTCCTTTCTATACTTGCGCTCATACTCACTTCATAGGCTTCGCTTCGTGCCTCCGGACGACCATAGGGAGAGGCTCTTTGAATTTGAGGCGCAAAGAATATTACATCTAAGAAAAGAAGAAATGAGTGCAAGGTGCAAAGAATATTGCGAGAGCGGGAATTACCCTTTTCTCTACGAGTTAGCTAAGAGTTGCTGGAGGCTTGAAGTCGGATAATTACTTTTACTTAAAGGTTTCACAAACCTGCAAAATCTTCTCTAAATTAGCGTTAGCGTTCTGAGCTAGCTAAGCAGTATATCTAAAATATAAAAAGAAGAAAAATCCATGCAATCTAAGTACACTAAGAACCTACAACATCGTCACCGCTCCATGGGAAGGTTCATTCTTCTAACTCTAGTATTATTGTTTCACAAGCAGTTCACATTCGACTGCCTGCTCCATGGGGGAAGCTCGCTTGCTAACTTTGCACTTTGGCCAAAATGCCGAAAAAAGGCTAAGGCCGAAGGAGGTTTCACTCTTTTGCTTAAGGAAGAATTGCCCGATTGGATATATATCTCGGTGCGGAGAGAGGAAAGGATCACGGAAGCCTTATTCTCAGTACGAAAGGGGCAAAAAGATGGAAAAAGCATATTGGCTTTACCTTGCCCTAGGATGGGGTCCGCTGAATCTTTTAAGGCATAGGCTTAATGCTGAGACGCACGGGGATATTCGGTCAAGGATGGATATTCAAGACAAGGACAAAGGCTCTCTGTCACGCAAGATGATTACAAGTCTTAGGAGTGAACTTCCACTTTACCCTTTCAGGTATCAGGAAGCGAAGGATAGAGAAACGAGCGAGAAAACATAAATCAAGGCGTTCGATGAATTAAAATAGACAAAAAGAAAAGATAGAAAGCCTATGGGTTTCTCAGTTTACTCTTCTTTTAGGTTTTAGGATACTAGAAGGCACTGCCTGTGTGACCAAATCGGCTACAAGTGGACGTGACGAGCGATGCAGGGTCACCCACGACCGCTAGCAATATGAGGTCAAGCGGCCAGAAAGCATACCATAGGATGCGTACTGAGGGCATCCACATAAACATTCTTCGAATTGTTCACATTCGGCGGGATGTTCTTAGCCTTGTCTGCAGGTAAATAATTAAATCGACATCGGTGCGATCGGACCTATTTTCATCGTAGCCTTTGGTTGACTGGTGGCATTCAATGGTATGCTTGAGGCCTTACCAATCCGCTCCGTGTAAAATAGGTAGAAGGAGGCTCAAAGAATTTGAGAAGAGCAAGACGAAAGAAAATAGCGACTTCCAGTCGGTGATGGGAAATCTCAATGTTATCGTAAAAGTTCAAAGAATATTGCATTGAGGCAAGATTGAAAGGTGTAAAGCTCAATGCTCGGTTAATTACTATATGGATGGTCCTACTCTTAATCCTTTAAGGAAGGTCCTACGGATATATCCTCCGGACTATGGATTCATCAGCAGGACCCAACTAATGGATGGTCCTACTCCTAATCCTTTAAGGAAGGTTCTATGGATATATCCTCCGGACTCTGGATTCATCAGTAGGACCCAACTAATGGATGGTCCTACGAATAAATCCTTCGGACTACTCCTAATCCTTTAAGGAAGGTCATACGGATATATCACCAAGACCCTTGATAGTTCTGCGGACTTGGACCTTTGATAGTCAAATCCTTCGGATGAAGAGGCAAATTTGAGAAGAAAGAACTATAAAGGAGAAATACTCAACTGCCTCAGATGTAACTGGGACAAAAGATGGAGATTCCGAAACCTCTCACAACTTCTTTGCTTCCTCTGGTCTCGATATTTGAACCACCTCAATAAACAGTAAATAAGGGTCCAAAAAATGCAATATTCTTTAAGCCTTAATTTTTGGATGTTAGATATTATGATCTTCTTATATCCTCTTATGACTTTCAAACCTACTGACTGAACTTTCTCTCACACATATTTCATTGTGCCTTTGCCTTTTTCTTCCGATAATATAAAATTCCAGTTATTTTGATTGAGGAAAGAGGAAGGTTTTCAAGTACTATCAAGATTCAAGAAGTATTTGCAAATCAATTGAATCTTTGGTCTGGCCTTTTCTTTGGAATGGAGGATTACTACTTTATACTAGAACGGAGGATCTTTTTTCATTCTTTCTTCCTAACCAAGGACAGGAAATGCCAGAGATCAGAGCCCGTACCATACCAGTACAAAGGATCCTTATACCCTAAGCGCTTTGAGGGATGAATGGGAATTGGGATCGATGTTGAACATGGGTTTTTTATGATATATGGATCCTGGATTTTCCCAGCGGTTGCTCTCTTCGATCCATAGTTGGTTTTTAGGGATACTCAAGAGGATAGCATGGTACCTTCAACCAAAGAGCACCCTTGCCTTGGTTGGTCAGAAGCCAGGAATCCTTCTCGTAGGACTTGACCACTGCTACTGATAGGTGGCCCCTTCTAGTCTGATTTTCAGTCTTCCAGTGCCTCTTCGACCGGTCCTTCGCTTCCAGTATGGT